>JAKSZP010002866.1:0-131390 GCA_022478985.1 Massospora cicadina | reverse complement strand
GGGACGCTCCTCCTCTGCTATGTATTGTCTACTTGTCCCTAACAAATCCCTCACCCCTAATAGGGAAGGATCCAAAACTCAATTGGATGAGTTACTATACCAACAGCTTCCGTTGGGAATCTCTGCTTCTGGGTCCCAATGTATAGATTCACCCTCACACTGTGTTTCGCCAGGAAGCACTGAAGCCATATGCGTGGCATATTTTGGAACAGACTGGCACAAGTATAAAGGATCCATTGATGGCTGCTACTTCTTTGATAGGAGTCCACAATGCCATTCTGGTGGGAAAAATCATTAATGAGTACCCACAGGTTGGCAGAAGTATCTCATCTTTCTTGTAAAAATTTTATAGGTTTACTGATTATTTTTGGCCAATAACCCCTATAAACTTATTACTGCACAGGCTCAGTTTCCTCGTGCACCTCGCATTGTAAGAATATATATAATCTGATAATAGTATGACGACTATTATCCATAGTCAAGTTAGAATTATCTTCAGGCCCAATGCTTCAGCCGGTATTTCTGATAATACTGAATATTGCACTCTTAGGGATTTGTTCCCTTAATCCTGTCCACTCAATCTTCATTAAGATCCTCTGATGACAGTCCCTTCATCCCAACACACAGTTGGCAGCAATCCCTTAGACATGGCTCCCTTCATCTCTAGATCCCCACTTGGATCTCTACTATTCTCTGAGAGACTACCAATTATTGCCTTCTGCAATAATATCCTTGAGATGGAATCTTCATGCTAGATGCTGATAGTCTAATTATTACCGAATCTACAGTCAAACTAATAAGGTTCTTTATTAGTTCTTTCCTGACCGTAGACTTGTGTCAATCAGTGAGTATTTTCCAGTGTAATACTTGAGTGTTTTACTACTATATACTTTACTACTGTACTACTACTTTTGAGTGTTTGAGTGTGTTTTTTATTATAGTGAATTCTAGGGAATTTATAGGGGATTCAGCTGTCTAACCCTCAGTTGACACCTATTTCAATGAAACGGCAGCCATTGCCATTGAATTACCCTTCCTCATCTCAGCAGCAATGGTCTTCCCCATCCTGACTAGGATTCCAATATTAGACATCCTCGAGACCTCAAACAAAAGAGTCATAATGTACCATTAACGTTTTCCTCTCAATCCGAGCAAATCATCCATAATTGGCTAGCCAACAATCAATTTGCTAGTTGCAGGCGGCATCACTCACCTCGCAACTCATTAAACATTTCCAATCAGTTGGTGATGAAACCCAACCAATCCCAATTGGTACACCTGATAGTTAATTACTATCAGATGCCCTTATTTCGTCAGCCACTCTGCCCGATGAGATATTAGGTATTCATCTGGATCAATCCCCAATGGATATGACCAGATAAATATCCTAAAATCCCCCAAACATAGTTCCTCCAAAATTTGGGTCAACCGATTTCCAATTCACTTCGCCTTAGGGAATTTTTCCCCTAGCAATACCAGGTAATCTAGCAGGCTGGGAATATGGGCAAAAATCCCAACACATCCCCCTCTTGCCTAGATTTCCAGAGAGAAAAGGACTGGGCATGGAAACACCGCTTTAAACACCTGGTCAAATACTTCATTGGTTCAAGCTGAGTACTTCATCAATACTCAACGCTGCTTAGGATGACCTTCAGCATATGGCATTCCTCCTCTTCTTCCTCGCTACCACCTACTCAGAGCGCAGTCCCCACAACCTCTTGTCGTGCCAGGCGATTGATTTACTCATTATGATCTTTTTCCCAGGATCCAGTTTTCCCCCTGTCAGGGTATATGACCCTCTGTCATATTCAGGTTTCTCAGTCCGGCATCCTAGAATTCCTGATTCTCTCCTCATCCTAGACAGGAGACTCTTGCCATTGATATACATCTCATGGCTTAATTAAGAATACTTATTTATATTCGCCTTTGTTATTTCATTTATAACCTCTTGGCTGTAAGTCATTCTTCCCTCAGAAAGCTTATTTCATTAATTTTATGAAATTAATTTCCCAAATTGGAGCCTAATGGAGTGTAGGGTGCATAATGTCAACTTCTATATCAGTCTGACATCCCCCCTCTAGTCCTGCTCATATGTCAAACTCGGAGTCTTGCTACCAACAGCTTCTTAACAGTCTGTCCAATTTGGACCTCTGCCTCTTCCAGCGAATGAGTCAGGATGCTCAGCGGACCCTCTTCTATGGTCCTTCCAGGACTCATACGCCTAGCCTGGTGCAAGCAGCTAGTCCTTCTGTTGAGTTACCAGAAACAGTATCCAATCCCATCAAAACCAGGCGTGCCATCATTTTGAATAACTCTCAGCTGACTCTTCCCATGCAGTTGATCCCCAAGTTGGACTTCAAAACCCTTCTGGATTCAGCTCCTTTCACTGAGGCTCCAAACATCATTGTCAATGCTCCAGAGGTTATGCTGACTGCTCCAGATCATTTTTCCTGGCTGGGTCAGATTTGCTCCCTGAGTTCCTCTTCTGACTTGGTCAATTCTACAAACCCGCTGTACTGGTTTCTGAGCTCACAATTGGGAACAGCATTCATACTAAGCTCCCCTATGCTGAACTTCACACGCAAGTCACCAAGGCATTGTCATTAGCGCTGAATCCCTCAGATCTGGACAACCTTCTGGATCAGGATACTGCCACTTATGCTCTCCGCTTTGCCAGCCAAGTTCTTTGAAAGTTGGTTGACAAAGCTCCCAGCCTCGCCTGACTTTCATCGGTCATTCAGCTTCAGCTTCTGTGAAGCCCATAGTCATTGTTTACAGGATGCAATCCATTTGTTACATGACTACCTCTTCTCTGGAGCTTCCCATCGCTATCTTCCATTGATGGCACTAATTGGGGGTATGATTTGACAACCTCCCTCAAGTATTCCTTCTTTGCTGCTGGCTCACATGTCTGGTGTTCTTGATGAGGCCCATCAGCAGGCACTCAAGACAAATCTTCTGGCACTAGTGCCTTATCAGGATTACTTTATTCACCAATTGCCTCTTCCTTTATTGCTGTTTTCCACCCCGCTCTGGGGTTTCACAATTGGCATCTTCCAACATATCTATTTCTCTTCCCCTAGTCACATTTTCTCAGGGCTCAGCGTCAGCTCAACAAACGTGGTTTTGAGTAGGACTCGCCCTTGCAAGTGTCCAATTGCATATCAATTTTGATGGACTATTCCTCCCTACTGCGATCCATCCTCCCTCCCCCAAGAGGTGACATAGGCGGAATCATCCCCGCACTGAGGACAATCAATAAAAAAATAAAAATTTTATAAAAATATATTGGCTTCTTTTTTCTTATCTACGCTTTTTATATATATATATATATATTTTTTTTTCAATATCTTTTATCAAAAAAATTTTCCTATGGGACTTGACCTTGTTTCAGTTCAGAGGTCCATCTTTTCCCCCAAACTGGATCCTGGGCACTTAAACCTACCAGTTTTCTATGGTTCAGAGGTCCTTTTTTCAGACTTAACCATCTAGATTGGTTCAGAGGTCCTTTTTTCAGACTTGACCTAATCATCAGGACATGACCAACTTAATGGTTCATCTGTCCTTTGGGAACTCTTTTTTATTATTTTTTCAATCCATCACTTTAAATATTTAGCGTGGACTCGAATTTACTACTCTTCCATCCAAGAGATTCTTGATGGAATAAGCATCAGTCGCCATCTTGGCAATTACTTTGAATGGACCTGACCATAGCGCATCCAACTTGTTTCTTCATCTGAAACCATGCATATTGCAATAGGCAGCTCTTTCTCCTATTTGATATTCTTCTAATGGCAGTCAGTTTCTATCATCCATCAATTTCGCTCATATCCTTTTCTTTAAGGTAGTATCAAATGCTTGCAATTGCATATCAATCAGGATACTCATCAGTCAGTTCAGGTATTGTTCAGTACTCATCCCCAACGTAGGTTCTACTACCAAATATAATATCAGTGGTAATGCAGCCTTCCTCCCATATAGTAATTCAAATGGCGTCTTTCCCATCGCCATATGATGACTGATGTTGTAGGCAAACGTCACCAAACTCAGGTATGTTCCCCACACATGGAAGTTCTCCCTGCAACTAGCTTCCTCAGCGTTGCAGCCAGCATCCCATTGACCCGTTCTACCAGTCCATTCATCTCCAGCCAATATGGTACTGACACAACTCCCCAGATCCCCATTATTTCGTTTAGCCTTGGGATCACATGGGATGTGAAGTTGGTCCCATTATTGCTCAGTATAACTTGTGGACACCCATGCTGGTATACTACTTGATCCAGGATGAATCTCGCAGTACTGGTAGCATCTACTCTGGTTAGGGCCTTTGTTTTGACCCATCTCGTCAGATGGTCAATGGCAACTATGATGTACTTGACTCCTCCTGTGCTCATCACCAACGGTCCCATCATGTCAATAGACACCGTGTGCCATGCAAATCCAGGTCAGACTAGTCAGTATCCAGTTGTATTCTTGTGTGGTTTATGCAATTGGCATTCCACACAACAAGCCAGATGGTCTGCGACATCATAGTTGATTGATTCCCAGTAATAATACTGGCAAATATGGTCAGTTGTTTTTCTCAGGCCTCCATGCCTGACAACCTTATGAGCGGCAAGAATGATCGCTGCTCTCTCCGATTGTTTTGGGAATAATAGACATTTCCCATTCATCATCTTAAATACTTGTCCATCCATGGTCTCAGTGTTTTCCATCACTTTTCAAAGCGCACCTTGGATTTCTTGAGGCTCATCCTCAATTCTTCCTTTGACCATTCTCTGGAATAGCTCATCCGCCTGCGGATATACCAACTGGACCATTGGTAACCGCGATAAGCCATCCACGTTCTGATGAGAAGCCCCCACTTGGTGGACTATCTCATAATCATAAGCCTGAAGTTTGAGTGCCCATCAGGCCAGTCATCCTTCAGGTTCCCTCAGATTGTGCAGCCAATGCAACAAAGAGTGGTCTGTCACCACCTTAAAGTGCATTCCATGGACATACACCTGAAACTGTTTACAGGCGTAAATGACTGCAAGGCATTCACATGCTCAGTTACGGTGTAATTCCTCTCTGCGGCAGAGAGTGTCCAGCTCACATATGCCACCGGATGTTCATCCCCAAGTTCATCTACTTGGCTCAGTATGGCGCCAATCGCCATCAACAAAGCATCAGTTTGAATGATAAACTCCCAATCAAAATTCAGATATTTCAGAATCAGCAAATTTATCAAGTACCAGCGTAACTCATCAAAGGAGTCCTGAGCCTCTTCATTCCATATGAATCCTTTTTTCAGATCCTTTAATAAATGGAATAAGGGCTCAGCTATTTGGGCGAAGTCCCAAATAAATCTTCTATAGTATCCAACCATCCCAAGGAATACTTGGATGTCTCAGACACTCTTCAGCACAGCCATCTTTTCAATAGCTGTTATCTTCTGGGGTTGCAGCTGCAATCCATTTGCATTGATCACAAATCCCAGGTATTCAAGCTCCTTCTTGAAGAAGTGACACTTCCATGGCTTGATCTTCAGATTAGCCTGCAGACAGTCTCTTAAACACTTCCTCCAAGTGCTGAAGGTGATCAGTAAACGTCCTACTGAACACGTTTATATCATCCAGATATACCAAGATGCACGACAACTTCAGGTCACTTAATACCGCGTCCATGGCCCTCTGGAACATCGCGGGCGCATTACAGAGACCCTGGGGCATCCTAGTCAGCTGGTATAACCCCTGTGCGGTGATAATCGCACATTTTTCCTGGTCCTCTGCTGGCAAGTCAATCTGCCAGTATCCCAAGATTAGGTCCATCGCAGGAGAAATACTTCGCTTCTCCTAATTGGTCTAGCGCATCATCAATCCTCAGTAGGGGATACAAATCCTTCTTCATAATTTTATTCAGCCTCTGATAGTCAATCACTACCCAATTTGATCCATCTTTTTTCTTTACAATCAAAATTGGGCTTGCCCAGGGACTTGACGATGGAACTAGAAGCCCATGCTTTACTAGTTTGCTGATCTCATCTTCCACTACCACTTTGGCAGCTTTCAATCTTCAGATCAGTCTCATTCTTATCAGTAAATTTTCTCCAGTGTCAACTTTGTGAATTACGCCTTGCGCGCATCCCAAATCATGATCATCCTGCACGAATATTTCCCAATATCTCTCAAATAATTTGAGCACCTCCTCCTTCTGCCCTTCCAGCAGATCTGCAAGCTGCTCTTGATCAACTAATAAGTTGATGCTTCAGCCACTCCAGCCAGTAATCCCATTTCCTTGAGAGATCCAAAATCATGGAATCATCTCAATTCTGCCATCAGGATTAAATGAACAAATGCAATGATTTGATTTTTCTTAATCTTCATCAGTTTTTCACTTAAATTTGCCAAGAGAACTCATATTTCTCCATGGCCCAGCATAATTATCCCAGGAGCCACCCAAGGCTCCACTCTGGACTTCTTCCAGGGGCTTCCAACTTCTCCATACAACAACTCCAGAATCTCTAGAGTCAACCCTGTGTCAACTATCATCTGCGATCTGGCCAGTATGGTTTCTTCTTTCTTGATCCACAAAGGAATTCCCCAGTTCTCTAGGATCTCAGCTGGCATCTCCCATCACTTCCTACCAACTAATTGGTACTGAATTGGTACAATGCCATCATTGTATATCAAGTTGATGAAATTATTTCTCCAGTTCAACGGAACTTCACCATTCTTTTGATATACCAATGGTAACATCTGACCCAGGATGGTCAACGTATTATCCTCAAAGTTACATTTAACTCCATATTTCCGCAGAAACTCCGTTCCAATCAGGATATCATAGTTTTGATTCGCCAAAACTATTGCTGGCGCGGATACCACCAATGACCCAAATCATAGTGGCAGCGCACTATACGCTCCACAGGAAATGGTGGTGTTCAGCCCAGCTGTTCCATATTCCTTCTTGTGTTCCAAGTCCAGAGAGATCTTCATCTTCTTCACCAGCTTGGTTGACACAATGTTGATGGGCGCTCCACTGTCACTATCACCCATACCCTTACTCAATTCACCTGAATATCTATATATGTACACTCAGAGTATTGTAATAGGGTATTTACTGAGTGAATTGCGGCGTTATTAGCTGAATCTAGGGTATTAATTATCTGCGCCAATAATTCAGGAAACGATTCCTTAATCATGCCAAGGGGAATTGACAGGTTGGCCTCATCTAACCAAATATTGGTTAACTCATCAGGATTTTTGGCAGTCCAAATCTTCTCCGCCAGTTGTCAGGCGTACAGCCGGGCAACCTCCTGAACTATCTCAGGGTCAATCTTCTTTGCCCCAGCTCTGGTCACGGCGTTTATGCCCATGTTGACCACTTGATATATTGGATCCTGCTCATCATCCACAAACAGATCACTGATATCTATTTCTTCATTTATAACATCAGGGAGGAACAGGTTTCTCCGCCATCCTAGACTGTTCCTTGTCTAGACAGTGGGACCTTTTCCCAAATCCTTCATGGCTGCTATTTCCTTAGCCTGGACCATATGAACTTGATCCTTTGGCATTTTGCAGTGTGCGGCGAAATGCCCTTTCCCGCCACACTGAAAGCAGACCTTTTCCTTCTTGTTTAACCAATTGTGATCCTTGGGCTTTTTCCCAGCACAGTTTGGTTAAAAGTCTCCTTTGCTCCTTCGCCTCCCTTTGTGGGATTCAAACTTTGGACCAGATTTGACTTGAAGCTTCTATTAGGAGCATCAACGTTGCTCCCAAAATCTTCAAATTGTCTACCATTTGTGAGGTAGTTATCTCAGTTGCAAATACAGTAGACATCATTTGATGCAAATTGCGATAGGGCCAAAGGGCCGCTTGCAAAGCGATTCTTGCATCAAAGTCATCTAACACCTTTGCTCCAGCCAGGATCTGTGATTCCTGGTAGAATCAATCTGCGAAGCTTGCAAGGGACTCATCTTTATGGAATTGAATTCCCATAAAGTCTTGCTTGCATTTTGACATGTGGGTTGGACTGCCAAATTCCTTCATTATTGCTGCCTTAGCCTCAGCATAAGACCAGCTGTCCCCCTCCAGGTGGGGTAACACCAGATTCTGACAATCTGTGTTTAAGCAGTTCATGACTGTCAACGCCTTCTGACGATCCCCATATCCATTCATGGTCATGTCAAATAGTCAGAAAAACGCTGGGGCATTATCCCAATGAAATGTAGGCAATTTAGGGGTTGCCCTAAATTCCTCTGAGTCAGTTTGGGCTGACTCTCTCAGTTTGGCTATTCAGTTTACTTGTGGAGTGTCATCAGGCATCATCTCAAAATAGCATTGAATGCAGGCGGCATATTTCTTGGGGTATTCATTTTCCCAAGTATCATTCAAAGACTTCCTTCTTTGACATCATTGGCCACATCTGACTCGCTTGCACTTCTGTGTGCTTTCAATTTCTCTACTTCTTTTAATAACTTCTCAATGTCCACACCAAATTTTCTCAAATGAACGCGATCCACTTCACATTCCATTTTCAGAAATAGGATCTCTCAGATGAGGTCTCCTTCTTTCTTCTTTAACGAGTTTACTTTGCCAAGTAACTCATTCCCAAAGTTGGCTACGTTGTCAACTCCTTCTTCCACCTTGGTTACTCATTCCTCCAAGGCCACAAACTCCCAGTGGTCCACAGAGTTTAAAGCGTTCTGGTTCACTGTGGCAATCTCAGTCCACAACCTACGCATTTCCTCTTTGTGCGACATTCTGGATTAATTCTTCTACTCAACTACCCCTGTAGTGAGCACCAACTTGTAAAAATTTTAGGTTTCCTGATTATTTTTGGCCAATAACCCCTATAAACTTATTACTGCACAGGTTCAGTTTCCTCATGCACCTCACGTTGTAAGAATATATATAATCTGATAATAGTATGATGACTATTATCCGTAGTCAAGTTAGAATTATCTTCAGGCCCAACGCTTCAGCCAGTATTTCTGATAATACTGAATATCGCACTCTTAGGGATTCGTTCCCTAAATCCTGTCCACTCAATCTTTGTTAAGATCCTCTGATGACAGTCCCTTTGGCCCAACACACAGTCAGCAGCAATCCCTTAGCCGTGGTTCCCTTCATCTCTAGATCCCCACTCAGATCTCTACTCTTCTCTGAGAGTCTACCAATTATTGCCTTCTGCAATAATATCCTTGAGATGGAATCTTCACGCTAGATGCTGATAGTCTAACTATTACCAAATCTACAGTCAAACTAATAAGGTTCTTTATTAGTTCTTTCCTGACCATAGACTTGTGTCAATCAGTGAGTATTTTCCAGTGTAATACTTGAGTGTTTTACTACTATACTACTTTACTACTGTACTACTACTTTTGAGTGTTTGAGTGTGTTTTTATTATAGTGAATTCTAGGGAATTTATAGGGGATTCAGCTGTCTAACCCTCAGTTGACACCTCTTTCATGAAATGGCAGCTGTTGCCATTGAATCACCCTTCCTCATCTCAGCAGCAATGGTCTTCCCCATCCTGACTAGGATTCTGATGTTAGACATCCTCAAGACCTCAAACAAAAGAGTCAGAAATGTATCATTAACGTTTTCCTCTCAATCCAAGCAAATCATCCATAATTGGCTAGCAACCAATCAATTTGCTAGTTGCAGGCAGCATCACTCACCTCACAACTCATTAAACATTCCCAATCAGTTGGTGATGAAACCTGACTGATCCCAATCAGTACACCTGATAGTTAATTACTATCAGATGCCCTTATTTTGTCAGCCACTCCACCCAATGAGATATTAGGTATTCATCCAGATTGATCCCCAATGGATACGACCAGATAAATATCCTAAAATCCCCCAAACATAGTTCCTCCAAAATTTGGGTCAACTGATTTCCAATTCACTTCGCCTTAGGGAATTTTTCCCCTAGCAATACCAGGTAATCTAGCAGGCTGGGAATATGGGCAAAAATCCCAACATTTGGACAACAAAACATCTGTTTATTTCACCTCGTGTGGAATCCCAACGGTTTCATTCCATTCTAGTCAAATCAACCTAGTCTACAGCGATGGAGTAATCCCCATGCGCTATCAATGACTGAAGCTACGGACCAGGATCCTTCCCAACCAGATCTATGAATACAAGGGGATGTCACTTAGAGTGGCTAGCAATTGGAGTATACCATCTGGACACCAATGCATAGTAGGAACTGAGCTCGAAATTGATGTCCCAAAAGGCTTTTTGGTGAAATCATGGCGCCTTACCAACACTCTCAGCTTAAGCCACAATTGGCTCCAGGGTTTCTGCTACCTGGGAATGGAGAAGTGAAAGTGCTGCTCGCAAATTTACAAAAAGAAACCATAAAAATCCGATGGCACCTAGTGGTGGCTTAATTACACATTTCCCTATAGAATAAGTCCGTTGTATCCATGATTTTGGCTCATGGGAGGATCTCGGATTGCCAACAAGCTCTCCACTTGGCGTATTGACCATGGTTCCACGGGAAGCACTGACTGGATTGTTAACGGAACAACAAGAACAGTCCATGGCGTTATTTGAAAAGTATCAGGATTTTTTTGCATCTGATGATCACAATCTGGGGTGCGCTCAGGGGGTGGTACATTGGATAGATACCGGGGATCACCCTCCCATTCATTAATGACCTATAAAACGTTCTAAGGTAGTGGAGGAAGCTGTACCTGATGAGGTGGATAAACTTATACTGCAAGGAATGTTAGAGCCATCAAATAGTCCGTGGGCATCACCAGTGCTCACAGTAAAGAAAAAGATGGCTTAAATTGGGTGGTTATCAACTATCACAAACTCAATAACATAACAAAGAAGGATTCCTACCCTCTTCCATGGATTGATGATATGTTAGATCGATTAGGAGGAGCAAACTATTTCTTGGCCATGGATCTGATCTCAGAGTACTGGCAGATTATATTGTCGTCAGATGAACAGGAAAAATGTTCAATCATCACATCAAAAGGATTATATCAACCTACTTGCATGCCACAAGAGTTGTGCAATGCCCCAGCTACATTTTAGCATGCCATGGATACGATTCTAGGTGATTTAAAGTTTTCCTGTGTTTTAGTCTATCTTGATGATATTAACGTGTTATCATGGACGTTTACTGAACCCTTGGCCATTTGGAATAATTGTTCCGACGCCTTGCTGCTGCTAATATCAAAATCAAGCCTTGGAAGTGTTATTTCTTTAAAGAGCAATTGGAATACCTAGGGTTCTTCATGGATTCAAATGGGCTTAAACTGCAGCCAGCTAAAGTGGAAGCAATAAGCAAGATGACCTGCCCAGGTAACAAGCGGACATTCAAGTGTTTCTGGGGATGGTCGGGTATTACCGCTGATTCATTCCCAATTTCAGTTGCATCAGGGCCCTACTTTTCAAATTGCTGAAGAAAAATGCTTCCTTCAATTGGAAAGAATGATGCCAGAGCGCTTTTGATGTATTGCGCACAGCGTTAGTAAGCGCACCCATATTGCAATATCACAACTTTGATAAACAGTTTATAGTACAAATGGATGCATCTCTCTTCACTATAAGGGCAGTATTATCTCAGCAGGACGATGATGTTGAAGAACATACTGTCGCCTTCTGTGGTTAAAGTTTGAGCTGTCATCAACAAAACTATACTGTTACTGAGTGGGAATGTTTAGCGGTAATTTATGCTTATAAACAGTTTTGTGTATACCTGCATGGGGTACAATTCCGAGTTGTAACAGACCATGCTTCCTTGCATTGGTTGCAGAATCTGCGTGAGCTGGAAAAATGACTTGCACTTGGGCATTAAAGCTCCAAGCATATGATTTTGAGATTGTACATCGCCCTGGAGCTAAACACTAAAATGCGGATTGTCTATCTAGGCTGCCAACAGTCACAATCACAAAGGGTCTAGCTGACATAATGTATGAGAAGATGGTGGTAAATAAGTACCAGGATGAGCCGCCATATGTGATCAAGGTACTAGATGGACTTAGGGTGAATACCTTTCTATGTGAAGGAGAACTAAATAAGCAGATTGGCGACCAGACGTTGAGTTTCCCTAAGCCTTTGGCCTAACCTGCGATAATTATGGATGCTCATTGGGCTGTAGGCCACGGAGGGTTGTGGAAAACACTGGAGATGTTGCAACCCCGATACTACTGGGAGAGCATGCATTACAATATATTGGAAATGATTAGTTGTTGTCATCAGTGTCAAGTGGAAAAACCATTCCATAAGAGAACTGCATATCAGCTGGTCAAACCCTGATTCGCCTGGCATACCGTTTCTATTGATGTAGTAGGACCGCTGCTAACTAGTACCAATTGGTCCAAATATATTATTGTCGCCATAGATCATCTAACTCAATGTGTAGATTCCCAGAGCCATCAACAATTTGGTCGCGGTTACTATTGCCAAATTCATCATGGAGTGTGTTATATAGCGACACAGCTGCCTGCAATTCATTTTAATGGATAACGGAACCAATTTCACTTCACATATTTTGCCAAAGTTGAAAGAGCTGATGGCGATCCAGGGGTTTTGACCACCCCATATCATTCAAAAAATAATGGAATGGTGGAGCAGGTTAATGGAACTTTGGTGAACATCCTCCATAAATTGGTAAATGATCAACCCTCTGAATGGAGCGCCCTCCTATCCACGGCAGTATTCACATATAATATTAGCTATCATTCATCTACTGGTAAGAGTCCATTCCAACTGTTGTATGGACAACATCCAGCTTTGCCTGCCTTGCTTTATTCGTGTGTAGAGGATACTGGTGGAGTGGACCCCCAGAGTTACCTGAAGACCCTTATGGATACGTTAATCAAGTTACAGTTGGAAGCCTATTTCACCAGTCTGGCTAAGAAGATTCGCAATCAGGCCACAGATCAGAAAAGATGAAGTGGACTTCCACTGTACTCCATAGGAGACCATGTTTTATTCCATGATCAGCACAGGTTTGGAAAGAAAAACAAAATTTTTAACATCTGGATTAGCCCGTTTGAGATAATTAAAAAGACTGGCACAGATGTATACACCATCAAGGAACTTGCGGGGAGTTGGATTATCAACAGAGTCCAAGTGAAGTTCCTTTGAGAATGCAAACAGTAAGAGCATATCATCCAGTCAAAAGGGGGGGGGTAATGTCAGGAAGTTGATATGACTGGACGATATGCTACCTATATCAGCAGATTTTAGAAAAACTTAGAACGAGTCTCAAGATTAACAAAAGAGAAATATACAGATAATAATCAATTGAAATGTCGACTGATCAGCAAGAACATGAGATTATGCCAAGACTAGGATAAGTGAGAGTTTTAAATCAAACGGGAGAGATGAATGGAAGACACCAAGCCAAGGGATGTATCCAGCTTGGGGAATCAAGATATAAGGAGTTACAGAGTGAATTGATGGGGGTTCGTTCATAAAATAGGATGTTATAGAAAGGTCTGTATATTAATACAATTATAAAGGACAAACTAAGGGGCGATAGCTCCATATGAAAAGTTATTAGTTTTATTAAAGGAATTGGCTATCTTATATCATCTGATTTGGTTGCCCAATGGCTAGTACCCTGTGCAAACTAATTCAGCGGAATCAAGACTGTACGCTGAGAACCAACATTGGGCATCCTTGCTGAGTGATAATTTGATTGTACAAAAATTACATGGTATTACTGGAGGTAAAAGGCCTTGACTACAATTGCTTCTAACCACTTGTCAAGGTGAGCTATTGCACAACAATGAAATGATCCCCACTAGATGACTTTGTAAATGTCCTACAATAGCAATAGAGATGTTGCGAAAGGGTGCACTTAAAGGCACAGGTTGAAATTTAAACTTCTTTGGAGTTGCTTTAAAAAGCTATTAACTCAGAGTTATGAGAATGATTTATATTTTTTAACATTTTCACACAAGAGATTATTTCCTTTAGAGTACAGTATATTCTGTAGCCTACCATGCCTACTAGACGATGTCCTTCTATGATTATTGGCATCTACTTTGCTAGGCTTCATATAGTAAGCATTTCTCTAGTATAAGATGATATAAACTTTCCTTCTCAGAACCTCGTTGATCTTTTAAAGCTCTTCAAAGTTTAGTTTAGTAATTCCTCTTCTTCCTTTTCATCCTCTGGTCTTTAAGTTAATTTTTAATCCTATCTCTTTTAGGTGATTTTAGGTCATATAAGATCTTTTAATGCCCAAATTATCAAGCTTCATAAGTTTATAATGAATTATCTGTTTTATCTACTAGGTTATTTTATCATTTGAAAACCTTTAGTGGGTTTGGAAGTTTTCATGCGTTATGGTATCTATTATTTGGTTTATTCATAATGGGATATTAATAGCTTCACTGGAATTGATTTCCGTCAAATTACTGATTTTCCATCTGGGAAGACCCCTGATATTGTTTACAAGTTGTTTGATTTATTTAACAATTTATTAATTGATTCTTTCTGTTTAAAATTGATCAGAGTTTGTCACCAATCAATTAAGGGTTTATTGTAGTCACTGAGCGTCAACAATATTTTTTGTTGGCAGCAACTTGTAGGGTACCCTAGAAGGCAATGTGATCTGTTATTATTGAGGAAAGGTCCCATTATGTAAGCAGGTTGCTAGCTTTATGAGGTTATTCCACTGAGTTTGGATAAGGGCGTTGGGACATTATATCTCTAAATCCACTTATGACAAATGTAATCTAGTTGGCATTGGATACCGAATATGTGAATGGATGAGCAGATGCATCATTCATTGTTGGTGAAAATTTTAATGTATATCATTGCCAATGTATGCCTTTTCAATTGGGGTGCCAGTGTAAGAGTTGGGCGCTAAATTCCCCTAAATAAATCATTTTGCTTTTATTAATTAGAAACAAAAGTTTCAGAATAAATATACTTTAGATAGTAATATTTTTGTTTAATTGTTCTCTTATGAAGATTTTAAGGGATAGTTTCCCTTATCTAATTGTCTGGCGTTCTCAAGACCTTGTGTCAAGAGAAAATGAAAAAGTTCCCTTATTATCCAGAAGTTTGACAGCTCTTGAGATTAGTGTTAAAATACTATTTCCTTTGTAAACTGAATCATCTTCAAGAACCTTCACGTGGTTGAAGGAAGGTTGCCAATACCTGTCCATAGGCGCGACCTGAGCAGATATATTAAATGTGAAAAACACAGCTGGATAATAGCTTTCATACTAGCATCACCCACCCACATTAGTATCTATTAAATCAATAAGTTATTTATTGCACACCTTGAACCTGTGCAGTAAACATAAACTCTACAGGTTAAAAAACAAGTAATTGCAACAATACATCCGCGTTCAGGTCCTTCTATCCAGCCCAATGTAGGATCACAAAGCCATAACCATGCAGCTGAATGGACCATCTTGAAACCGTTTCATCTGTGTTATTGATATATCTAACCATAATATAGAGGCGTGATTAGTTATTATCTTAAAGCGTATGTTATAAATGTAAAAAGAAAATAGCATACATCTCTCATTCTATCTAAGCAATCATTTTATGTAAGTAATAATTGCTGTCAGATTGTAAAATTATGTTCAAATAGAAATACTGGGGTGATCCACTCCATCTTTATACATTAGTGCTAATATGGACTCATACCCACAAATCTGCATTGTAGTATATGCAGAAGATCTTTGCAAAGTTTAATTGTCTCAAAATAAAAGGGTTTTATTGGATTCTTCTTGAGTTGATTGAAGGCATCTTCCTTTTTTTGTTCACAAGTTATCAGTACTCCTTTGTTCAGCAGATGTTTAAGTAGATCATTGATGGTTTTAAAGGTCAACACAGATTGACACTAGTCTCCTACTATTCCAAATAAAACTTGGACATCTCTCAGTAATTTAGGGGCGCTCATCCTGGAAATGGTGCCAACATCCAATTGTAGAGGCTTAATCTTTTTTAGTTTACTTCATGGCTAAAAGATTATGTATGAAGTTTCTATTAAAAATGGTTTTATTCATTTCAATTTTAGGGTGTTCTCTTCAGCGGGTTAATTTTTCAAGTATGTCAGATGTTCTTTGTAGGTTTTTCTGAACACTACCATGACTTATAGGCAGTTAATCACACTCACCATCTTCAGATATCCATATAATTGATCTATAAATACCTTGAACGTAGATGAGGCGTTGCACAAGCCCTGTGGTATACATGCTGGTACATATATTCCCTGGCTACCTATCAACACATACTTCTTATTATATTCTGGACAAATTTATCTTTCAGTATTCACATGATAAGATCAACGTACAGAGTAGCAAAATCTAAGTTGTTTCATAGCATCATTAATGCATGGTAACAAGTATAATCTCTTTTGGTCAGGTACCTGAGTAATCTATAATACAAAAAAGCCCAGAAGGTCCTATCCTTGTTATTACTAGTAGGAGGATTGACGCTCAAGGACCCTTGGAGGGACGTATAAGACTTGAATTCATAAGTTGTTGGAATTCTTTTTGTGTATGAGTCTCTTCGCTCTTGAGTTAGCAGTAAGGCTTTGGTTAAAATGGTAAGGTAACCACAGTGTTAAACTTGTGACCTTATCCCTTGCATAATCAAAGTAGTTGGGTCTACTGCTGAAAACTTTTTAAATTATTAATCTGAGAGATCATTTAGTTCACATTATTTTCAATTAATTGACTCTTGCGGCCAATCTCATCAATGCTGGAATTAGCATAAACCAATTTAACGTCAGTGTAACATTACGCCTTTGCTTTGGTTATAGCTTTAACTTCTTTATCTGAATGAGTGCTTCAGCAATTTTAACAAGTAGAACTTAATCTCTTCTTGGTATGTTCAATTATAAATTTAGGAATCACTATGGGTATCTAGTCTTAACTACTTTGGGTCATTAGATTTTGAGCATGACTTGCTACAGTATATATTTATTTTGACCAGTATAGGCTTCTGTTCTTCACTAGTAATTGAATGTCTTTACTGTAATTTAAGGGCTTCATAGACTAAGATAATAGTTTTAGTGGAAACTCCTTTTCCCTTTGTCTATAAATCATAACTGAATGTTTAGATGATTTGATTGGTTTTGACTAGGGTTACTTGTTTTCCGCTTCTTATTCTACTCAACTTGTAACACTTGTGACATATAGTAACTAGATAGAATTCAGAACTATGATAAAAGTTAATGAACTTTAAAAAATTAATAAAAAGTAAATTCTCATGTTAGAATCATAGTGGTTGATCTCAAGTACCATAGCTGGAACAGACAAAAAAATGTGTCCAAATAGCAATAAAAAAGCGGAATATGCTTCTATAGCTTTATTTGACTCAGTCCCAGCAGTTATAAACTTTTCCTATTAGTCAATATCCGGTGAAAATTTCAATATATTATGAGCTTGGGAGATATAATGTTAAGTATGCAACGGTTATTCAACACTGCTAACTTATGGATCTTGTATATGATAACTCTCACTTTTGTAATACTTTTTCTAATAGTTATTCTTGTGGCAGGAATTGAACTAACCAAATTTTTGAACTTTTCTTAATCCTCTGTGAGGCGAGTGATCCTACAAGGCTCAGGCAACATATGGCCCTCGATATAAATCATCTTAAACATAGTTTCCAATAATTCTCACCATCTGATACACTGTATATGATCTTAGTGGATTTGAAAGATAGATTCAAGTTATCTTGTTCTCATGGATAAAGATTTTCTTGGTGTTGTTTCAGAAAGGCAGGCACAAAAACTTCACTAAGGACTCCAATGACTAGTATTCTGATTCAACTCAATCCAGGATCATCCTCATTGATACCATCAGAGTATTGTACAACTCAACTGACAGATACAGGAATCTCTTTGTTAAGCTTTTCTCTTAATTTATGTGAAGCCACAATTTTAGGATTACGGTTATCAAAATACTTTGATTGATGTTGACCTTACTATTATTACTACAGCAAAAGTTTACAATTACTGTTTGATAACTTATTGGGTTTAAGGCCCATTTATATCAATTATCAACAATTGATTTATCAGGATGATGCTTGAAGAACTAGTAATCTTATATTTTCTAGCCCTAAGCATTTCATATGATGGCCAAGTTTAGCCATCCAACTCTGGATATTTCACTCTGTTAGAGCATTGCTAGTTGATGAGGTAGGGAAGAATTAAAAACCAAGCTAATATACTCTTGATACTAGGCCTAAGGATGTATTCTGTGTTTAAATCCTCTGTTCACTCGATTTACCACTTTGCGCCACATATGAATCCTTATTACCTATTGGCTTCCTTATAACAGATTATGGAAAACACTTTACTTCTAGCCATTATCTGACCTCAGTCCAGCCTTCAACAAGGTACAATCTGCTCCAACTCTAAACCTAGACTGTGCCATTGTCTCCTGCATTCCTAAAGTTCCTTTTTACCCACTTACGTGGTTAAAGCCTATCACTCATTTATTCCTGATAATTCATGGATAATCAATATAGTACTAACCTTTTTCTTAATAAAAGCTTTTTACAACCTGTATTTATTAATTTACTTTAAAGTCCAATTCTCTAGAACTGAAATTTTCTGCCCACTGAGAAACGCTAGAAACATCTGAACCTATAGAAAAAGTAGTTTTGAACTAATTTGTCCTACCTGCGCCTCCAAGTAGCCAATCATTTACCCTTGGCTTGTTGACAAGTGATTGCAAAGCTGAGACTCATTTTTGGGGTTTCTTTTTTATCCTCCTTTAGCTTAGGACAAATTTGTTTAAAGAGGCTCTTATAGTTGGCAGTTATTAAAAATTAAACTTACCAGCATTAGGGTAATTCTTTCATAACTGGTCAGTGAGCCTTCTCTTTGGGTTTATCTTTGCATCTTTGAGCAACAAGAACAGCCTTCTATTTAGGACGTCATTATTGAAGATTTTGTTGTAGATAATGTTTTATTTGCGATTTTTATTTCTATTGTGGATTTTGAAGGGATTAAGAGAATATATGGGGTTTATGGACAAAGTCATGTGCATCAGGAGTTGTAGGTGTAATTAAATCTATCTATGAAGTGGTATTTGTGGTGACTAGATTTAAAAATCTAGTCATCAAAAGCTTTTGGGCTTTAAGGATTCAACAAGTTACATATGCCACAACTGACTCAGTCTTCCCCATTTTCATGGTGAGAATCTCATGTTTCTCGCTTTATATATCCTGTGTACTTCCAACTTGGTAATAAAAAATTTCCTTACTATAAATCAAATTTGGTGGGGAATGAGAATCTCCAAGAACCTCCTGTGTTTCTCCTTTCATATAAACATAAAAATGACAAGATTTTTTTGCATGCTGTTATAAATTTGGAGGCTTTTGTTAGGATCTGTCAGGTTGTTTGTACAGCTCAAACCCACTGAGCAACAGACAGACGATGTGGGGATTATTGGTCCTTCAGAAACACTTGAAAATATACTTAAAAAATAGGAGCAATTTCCCCAACTGATTTTTTATCTTTTTTAGTAGTAAAGCGACCTTCGCTGTCCCATTTTTTCTCTACTATTAACAACCTCCCTCTCTCAATAACCCATCTCACTTATATACAGCAGCTTCAGGCGATACTGCTCTCATAGCTTTGGCTATTCTATTCCTCCAATTCTATTAGAGTTTGGCTTGTTATCTTCTAATCCTTTATTGCCCTAATTGTAGGAGATTTACTTCATATTTATCAAATGTCAACATTGCCTTATCACCTTATATAAATGTGATTCAATAAAAACCCGTTATATCTTGATATTGCCTTGTCTTGAGGCACTTAAATAATTGTAGCTGATATCATTTTTGGTGGATTCCGCCCTAACTGTCTCACGATTATTGTCCAGTCATAACAGAATCGCGACATTACCCCCTCCTAAACTGAATGATAAGATCCTATTGTTTGTAAGTTTAGAAAAAACTTTGCGTGTACTCAGTTAATGATCTGACCACTTGCAGGATCCTTGATGATATATGCATCAACCCCAGTTTCTATAAAAATTCAAATGGACCAATTCAAATACTAGCCATCTTGTGTTTCCACCTGAATCCATGTTGGTCATGGAAGAGATCCATATCTCCTTCCTTGAATGGCGCCAGCCCACTATGACATGCCTGTCAGCATCCTGATTCCTGATCTTTTTGGCTAAGCTGAAGGAACATGCTTCAGTTTTCAGTTTGATCAGAATGTTTGCAAGGTTAGTCAGATAGTGGTGGGGTTCCAGTCCACCAGTGTCTTCTACACACAAATAAAGTAACGCTGGAAGAGACAGGTGTCGGCCATATAGTAGTTGGAAGGGACTCTTCCCTGTGGCGGAATGTTAACTAATGTTATAGGCGAACATGGCAGTGGAAAGAAGAGCTCCAATCAGAAGGTCAATCTGTTACTAATTTTTGTAGTATGTTCACCATAGTTCCATTCACCTGTTCGACCATTACAAAGGAATCAGGGTGGTATGGGGTCATCAGAACCCCACGGATTCCCATAATCTCGTTCAGTTTGGGTAGGATATGCGGGGTGAAGTGGGTCCTTTGTCAGTTAGAATAAACGGAGGGCAGCTGTGTCGCTGAATAATGCATTACATCAAGAATCTAGCTACAGTAACTGTCCTCAAGTCTCATATCTCCCTTGCTTTAACCCACCAGGTCAAGTGGTCAATAGCCACAAAAATGTACTTAAATTAGTTGGCTCCTGTTGGCAAGGGACCAATAACATTGAGGGAAACTGTGCCAAGAGAAATGTGGTTTCACTAACCAATATGACGTTGTATGGCAAAATGACTTCTCCACTTGGCATTGATGGCAACAGGAAATAGTTTCGAGCACATCAAAGCTCATACTTTCCCAATAGTACCAGGGCTTACCAACTCCATAGTCTTACGCACTCCACCATGTCAGACTGCCTTGTGCGCGCTCATAATGATTTCTGGTCATGATGAGGGGCGTGGAAAATTCACCATAGAATCGCTGATCCGCTTGTACAATTCCCCATTCCATTGGAAGGTATTTGTTCGCACCTCATTTAACACTTATATCACTTGGGGCGGTTTGTCATCATATTTTCCGCTGAGAATCTTATCATACATCATGTCACTGAGGTCAGTTGTCACCGCAATAGTTGGTAATCAAGATAAACAGTCAGCGTTCTGATGCTTTACTCCTGGCCGATGGAGAATCATGAAATCATAAGCCTGTAACTTAAGAGCCCATCAAGACAAACGGCCTTCAGGTTCTTTGAGGTTCTGCAACCCAGCGTAATGACATGTGATCTGCTATGACTTTAAACTTTACCCCATTCAGATAGATTCTGAATTGTTTATATGCATAGATAACTGTTATGCACTCCCACTCAGTTATAGTATAATTATGCTTATGACAGTTCAGACTAAAACTATAGTATGCTACCAGATGTTCCTCTCCCTCGTCATCTTTTCTGAGAAAGTACAGTCCCAACGGCGGTGAGGGACACATCCATCTGATCAATAAACTCATGATCAAAGTTCAGATAATGTAACACCAGTGCACTGATCAATGACATATGGAGTGTACAAAAGGAGATTGATGATATTCCATCCATTTGAACACAGCATCCATTTTTCACAGTCAAATAGTGGCCCCCAATACAGCTAAAATTAAGGATAAAGCTATGGTAGTAACCGACTAAACCAAAAATACCTGTATATCACGCTTACTATTGGGAGTAGTCATCTTGCTGATGGCCTTCACCTTAGCCAGCTGTGGTTTCAGTCATTTAGATTCTACCACAAACCCCAGGTATTCCAGCTGATCTTTGAAGAAGTTACATCTTGAGGTCTAATCTTAATGTTTGCCTCAGTCAGATGGTGGAATACTAACTTTAGGTGGTCAAGATGCTCTGAAAAGGTTTGAGAGAAAAAATTAATATCGTCGAGGTATACAAGGATGCATGTCAGCTTCAGGTCACCAAGGATAGCATCCATGGCTCGCTGAAACGTAGCTGGGGTATTGCATAGCCCTTGAAGCATCCACGTCAGTTAAAAAGTCCTTTGAAGGTAATTACAGCGCATTTTTCCTGTTCTGCTGGGGGTGGCTTGATTTGCCAATAACCTGATATCAAGTTCATTGCAGAAAAAAACGGGCTCTCCATAATTGGTAAAAGCATTGTCAATTCTTGGCAAAGGGTACAAATCCTTTTTTGTAATACTGTTGAGCTTCCAGTAGTCTATTACTACAAGGTTGGTGCCGTCCTTCTTTTTTACAATTGAAACAGGTGAAGCCCACAGGCTTTTGGACGGTTTGGCATCCCTTGCTCTAGCAACTTATCAATTTCTTCAGTAACAACATCTTCCGCTGCCCGCAATCAGCAGATCAGTTGAAATCTTATAGGAGGATAATTTCCTGTGTCTACTTGAAGGACCACCCCCCGAGCACACCCTAAAACATGATTGTTGACAGTTAAAGTCCCCTTATACTTCTGATTTAAAGCTATTTCTTGGTCTTTTTGTTCTTCTGATAGTCCTATTAAATTACTCCACGGTACCACCATTAGTATGTTATCAGGTGTCTTGGCTGGTAGACCAAATTCTTCCAATGACCCAAAATCATGAACCTGATGGACCTCATCTATTGGAATCAGATGTAAATATGCTATAATTTGGTATCAGTGGATTTTCGTTGGTTCACTCTGGTTGTTTGCTAGAAAACCTTAAACTCACCATGCCCCAGATATATAATCCCTTGAGCCACATGCGGCTCAAACCATGTTTGATGATAGAGCCTAATGACTTCCCCATATAACCCACTTGGCACTATTACCTCTACCTCAGAGTTCACTAAGACTTTCTGGCTAGAAGGTATAGTTATGGGCCGTGCTCCTCAATGAGGAAAACCTTGATATTTGTATATCTGATGGGGAAGGGGCTAAGTCTTGCGCTTTAATCAGTGATAGCAAACTGGCATCACCCCGTCACTATAGGCAAGGTTGATATGGCTCATATGCACCAGATCCTTTTGTATTCAGCTAGTGGTAAAGTAAATTGGGATCCATTGACCCAGAATGGCGAGGGTATCCTCCATCATATTAACAACAGCCTTGAAACGGCGTGGGAAAGTGGTTCCTGATTAAGTGGCCGTAGTTTTCACTTGGCAGCACAATTTCCAGGGCTACAATGACAATGGACCCAAAGCGCAGAGGTAGCACACTGTAAGCCCCCCCCAGAGAGGGTGCTTACTGCTCCAGCAGTTCTTTACACCATTTGATGGTCCACATCAGGTCTTAACGTCAACTTTGCCATCAATTTAGTGGAAACTATGTTGACTGGAGCACCAGTATCTATTATAAAGCAAACTCTATTTTTGCAACAAAGATATCACAGTATGAACACTCAGAATAAGAAGAATATTGACTGTTTAATATGTGAACATTTACAGGCTCTTGTTTCAAAGAAAACTTATTATCCCCTCACTGACTTGGGGGTATTCTTTGACAATGGCATCTACTGGAAGGGCGACGTTTAATCCTTTCAGAGCTGGTGCATCCGCGGCAGAATCAAGTTTGTCTGAGGAAGCTTGATCAAGCATTTGACAGGCATATGGCTTCATTTGTTTGGAATCTCTTCTTCCACCGCCACCTTGGTTTGAGCTCAGGCTACTATGTTTACTCCTCCAACTGGCTGCTGATATAAAAGCCCGTCATCATACTGAGGGACTACCACAGGGTATACTACTAACGATTCAGGGACCTTTTGAGTTGGTATCACGGAGGTAGAGGGTCCCATCTCTACTCCGCTCCATCTTTTCCCTGATAGTATTGATCTTGGTGTATGTAGTTCACATGGAGGTTATGGCAGAATTTTGCCAAATGGCAAGGGCGACCACATTTGAAGCAGTTCTCCCCGTAAGAGCCACATCCTTGATTATCATAAGAGGGTCCAGACTGGAAAGTTTGGAGTCATTCAGTAACCAGACCCAGGTCAGTAAGCTGATTGTTAAAAGTCGGTATAGCTAGGTCCTTGTCAATAACTGGGTGCTGGCAGTTTTCATGGCCATCCTATTGTTGCTGATCGAACTGTTGAGTATAATTTGGCCGAGGATGAGGCGCAGAGCTATAGAAAGGCCAAGGATTACTAACCAGAGCTGGAGTTGGACGAGAGTATTCTCCTGAATAAGAGGGTCCAGTAGCAGCAGTAGTTTTCCATTCCATATTTGGCGGCAGAAAGTTAGGGGATACATGATGCAAAAACTGTACAATCTTGAGCAGAGGTACGTCATCATCCAGAAGTTGCGAAATGACATTATTATGTTTGTGATATGGCTTCACCACAGAGGTCATGGCAATGCACATGTCAGCTTCCGCTAAGTACCCTGCTCCAATCAGCACATGGGCTTATGTTGTGAATCAATCAGCGAGCTCCAGGAGAGTCTCATTTTGATGGAATACAATCGTTAAGAATTCTGCTTTTTGCTGTGACATCTTTGAAGTACCCCCAAACAGGCGGAGTACAGTATCCTTTACGTCCTTATAGGTTACAGAGCTACTTGGGAGGTAACAGGTGACCTGATCAGTGCTTCTGACATCCAAGGAAGATATTAACAACTTAGCCTTCTGTCTATCAGATGCGCCTTCTGCTGCAAACTCAACCCATTTGAAGAACCCATGAATATTCCCGTTGCAGTCAGAGATAATTTTTTGATATTAACCTCCTCATCCCATTCATGGGGTTTTGGGCCATACTGAGGAATGGTTTGATATCCAAAAGCAGTTTCTTGATGAGGAGCTGGATTAGTGGAAGTTGTGATGTCCGCCGCTTCAGGGGTAGTGTGATTTTCTGCCATGGGCAGTACTGCCATTACTTGATGGAAGTGCCAATCTGACACTATTCATATCTGGTACTACCATCCTGGGTGTAGTAGCTTCCGACCAGCGTCATATTCTTCCCCATATGATGCCCCATCTTGATGGTCATCCTTGTCCCAGCGAGAAGACTGAGAGGTATTAATTAATCATTTTTCTGCACACTGCAGCCGTTCAGTGGTATCATTCAATTGATCAGCAAAATCTTTGTTTTTTGTCCCAAGATTTGCATTTGACAAAATGCACTATCAGGTTGGTGCATGATAGAATTTCGTTCTTGAAGAAGTTCATCTTGGTTTTTTGAGCACGGCATCTAAGGTAAATTTGAGTTCCTCATATCCATCTGGTGCAGTATTATATGAAGATTCCCCAGCAACACAGCTTGTGTAAGGCATGGCTGTTGACTGGAGTTCCAGAGTATTAGGTGGTTGATCAATGGGCCCCATGTAGTGAGCACCACTGTTATAAATTTGGATGGTATTGTTAGGATCTGTCAGTTGTTTGTACAGGTCGAAATCACTGAGCAACAGACAGACAATGTGGGGATCATTGGTCCTTCAGAAACACTTAAAAATATACAAAAAAAGGAGCAATTACCCAACTGATTCTTTATTTATTTTTAGTAAATACAGCGACCTTCCACTGTCCCATTTTTTCTCTACTATTAACAACCTCCCTCTCTCAATCGCCCATCTCGCTTATATACAGCAGCTTCAGGTGATACTGCTCTCATAGCTTGGGCTATTCTATTCCTCTGATTCTCTTCGAATCCAGCTTGTTATTCTCTAATCCTTTATTGCCCTAATTGTAGGCGATTTTCTTTGTATTTGTTGAATGTTAATATCGCCTTATTGCCTTATCACCTTATATAGAGGCAATCCAATAAAAACCTGTTATATACCAATAGTGCCTCATCTCAAGGCACTCAAATAATTGTAACTGATATCATTTTTTGGTGGATTCCACCCTAACTGTCCACCAATTATCATCCAGTCATATCAGAATCATGACACATGCCTTATCCATGGTGAAGTTTACAAATAAAAATTTTGGCTCTAGTTTTTAACCAGGACTGATCTTAATCATAAAGTATGGGCAAAAATTGCGATCTTTTTCATAATTATATTTCTTTACGCAGGTTGTAAACCCTTACTGATGTGTTATTGCAGGTATCATGTCTCTTAAAATAGAAAGGTTCTCTGCAAAGTAAGACACCAAACTACTAATTCTTTTATCTTTTCTAAAGGAATTTAATTAATCATTTTAGCATTCATCTTGGTATAAAGTGTCTAGTCTTTGTATGTGTCAAGATTCAGATATGACTGGATAATAAGCTTGAAATAGCTATGGCAGATTAGGAAGAATCCGCTGACCATAATATTAGTTACAAATATTTGAGTTTCTTTTTTGAGGCGATATTGGGTTATAACAGGGTTTTATTGGATCACCTCCAAATAAGGCAATAAGTGATGTCAACATTTTATGAATATATTTTAGATTTCCTTGAATTAGGGCAATAGAGAGTTGAAAAATAACAAACCAAAACAAAGGAGTTTTTTGGTGGATTAGAATAGCTTAAGCTATGAGAATTATATTGTTTGAAGTCTTTGAAATATAAGAAAGATGGGTGATTGAAAGAAGGATTTAATTAGTAGTGAGTAGTAGGGAAAGAGCAGAACAGCGAAGAGTTGGTGTAAGTAAAAGAAAATAATCAAAGTGTCATGTTGAGAAGATAGCTCTATATTTTATTACATTATATTTTAAGTGTGTGTCTGCAGACTGGCAATCTTCATATCATCTATCTGATTGCTCAGTGGGCTTGACCCTGTGCAAATTCTCCTGGCATTTCTTAATAGGAAATACCAAATTTAAAACAGTATGAATTTATCATACTTTTTCTCTAAAAGATCCACCTTGCTTTAAATTGATTTAATGAAAGCTCCATAATCCTTTCTAGTGCTGGTGCCAGTCTGACTCTTACTAGCTCACTCGTCTATTGAGCTACCTGGCTCTTCAACTTTCATTAAGAAACTTGAACATACTCTCCAATTATTTACTCGAAGTTCCTTTCCATGGTACTTTTCCATGGTATTGTTCTAGACTTTTCATTATTGCTTGGTAGAACCGCTTGTTTTAAGGACAAATAATTGCCAAACTGGCTAACTCACTCTCTCAGGAGTGATGATTAGTAAAATTTGTCTTGTTGCAACAAGCCTTTTATCTGTTAACTTGGCGTTTCATTAAAAAAGTTTTAGATTCTTGTTCTATGTGGTGTGGGACTTTTACTCATATTTCTAAGAGCGTTCAACTGTGTTTCTCTTGGAATAGTATTCACAATACTGTTCCTAAACTCAATAAGGCTCATCTAAATCTCTATTGGTACAATCAAGCTAAGTCTGAACCTTCTAAAGTAAACCTTCCTCAAGTTAGAATAGTAAGTTTTTCTTTATAAAGATGAACGGTAGTTGCTCTAAAATAAGTTGTAAAAATAAGTAAAATTTCACATATATTAATTGCTTTATTTAGGCTAGACATGAAGGACTTTTTATAAGAATTTTCAGTTCTTCATCACAAAAGTTGGTAGTGTGTTCTCAATTAAGTTTCAGGGTTGGCGATTCCAAATAGCTGAAACTATACAATCTACTGAGGTTCTATGAAAGTTATACTGTGGAAATCTTGGTAAATTATAATTATATGTCTTCTATATTTGGTCCTGAATGTGGATCTTATGGTTCTTGTTACTCTTGCAGCTGCTCTTTTGCTGTGTTTGCTATCTTTGATTTCTGATTTGCAATAAAAAATTATTCTCCTTTTTGTAACTCTATCACTAATTGGATTTAATCAAATGAGAAATTCACTTTGGATGGAGCAATTGTAATTCAGATGTCACTATTGATAGAACATAATGAAATATGGGGCTCCTCCAGGGGCGTTTTTAGGAGCATTGGCTGAATGCTCATCTTAGCCGTTACTATATTGGGATGCTCACTGATGACATTGTTACTAGCTGTAGATTATCTTAGAGATCGTGAGGGTAATAAGGCATTTGTCCCCTATTATTTTATCTTTTCCAAAACTATAAAAGGGCTTCAAAAAAGGTTAAATATTTTTAATGCTGGCGGTATCAGAAAGTACTCATATGATGACCTGGATGGCTATAGGATTAATACCAATATCATTATAAATTTTAGTTAACAAGGGTCTTACCATAGGGAAAGAAACTATATACTTTGGTTGAGCTTTACTTAACAGCAAAACTTAGTTTTTGCCACCAATGATGGCCTTATCACTACTTAATCATTATAAACGAAATATTTTAATAAGCATCATCATCATAATTTATTTTAAACATTGCCAAATTGTATCAACAACTAATTTTAAGAAGCAAACAAATATAGCCAACAAGCCACTAGATCAAATTGAGTAATATGTGGTACCAGATTGGCAACTACAATAAGAAGTTAACCACTAGCTGAGAAATAAAGTTTAAAGGTTTAACTAAGAATTACCAGCATCAGGTCTGGAGTCTTCTGACCTTGAGACTAAAATGAAATCCCAGTTTTAATCTATAGACGAAAATGTGAATTATTTAAATTTTTACAAGCACTACTAAGTAAACTTATATTTCCCTTTTGTTTGAAAATTATACATAATATTCATCTTATTGATAAACATAATTTTTGTATCTCACATCAAAAAAGCTGATTTTATATCTTATTTTCAGTTTATTATCGGTTGTTTAACTCATGGTAGAGTAACTTAGAGGTTCAGACTATGATTATGTGTCAAAAAGAGGTATAGTGGAGTCTTGATGAACTCAAGAGAAGAAAACTCTGGATCTTAGCAAAAATTTAGCACGCTTGAAGCCTTTGAATTATATTAAAAGTGATATAAATTGTAAGTGGGAACCCTCAAATGGCCTTACAATTCACCATGTGTATCATGAATTTGGCTGATAAGAATTAGACTGAGCTTCCAATCAGGGTTCTTGAGCACCCAGTGGAGAGCCCAGAATGCCATAGGAACAGCGGTCTGAGCTACTTGTATTAGTGGAATTCTATTAGGGACGTGAGTTAAAAAAGCTAATAATGTACCAAAGGTTCCAAGGCAAAACAGATAGTTGCAATGGGGCAACTGCGAGTCTTGTGGAGGAACCCCAAAGATGGGGAGGCATGGAGGACAACACCTTTTCCAGGGTTTGATGTTGCTGGCCATCAGATTCTAACAAGTGATCTTGAGTTCCAGTGAGGGGTGGCACAAGGGCCACCACACAATCAGGGGTAAAAGCAGAGAGAGGATGGAACGCGCAAAAAGAGCTGGGGCCAAGCCCTCCTTGAGCAGGGTGCTCCAGGCCCCTCAGTTGGGCTGGACCATCAGTGGTTGGACCAGGTAGGGGTACTAAGTCTGCAAGCGGCGAATCAGGACTATTCTGGCACTACTCCAATGGGGCAGTGGCTTCTGAGAAGCCCATGGCAGAATGGATGGATGGTCACATTTGACAGATGTGAAATAATGGACTAAATATCAGTTTCATCATTAGGGGTGAGCTGACTATTATATTTAAAATCCACCGCTGCATTATAGGGTTGATTGACCGGATAATCCAGTTTGTGAACATCATAATGAAAATCTTGATGGCAACGCGCTTTGAGGATTGACCAGTAGAATTTTTAATAAGAAAATAAGGCAGATGTAGGCCACGACAAGCGAACAAATTATACATGGTTTATTTGGCACAAAGCGTGAGAAAGTAAGAAAATGAACTGACAACAGCCCCTGGGCAGGGCAGTTGCCTTAAGTATTTGGAAAATTTTGTGGGAGAGTTATTATGGAACGGTCATTTGTGGGTCAGCAATAGGATCTGGTTGGCTGGTGGGGAGGGAGGATGGTGGGATGCTCAAAGCCCTGGCAGAAATCAAAAAAATACATTTAATTTTTTTCCACTTTGGGCCCAAACTACGTCAATGGTGCCAATCTGAATCCTGGCCTCTGAGGCAGCCAGCTCATATGATTTGATTTTCCCATATTTATCCTGGGGGATGTGGCGGCTGACTCGGGCTATTTGAGACCTGATCCAAACTCTTGAATGGCTATTCACTTGATCTGAAATTCCTGATCTATCCTGGAGAGTAAGGCAATTTTTCCATGTTTGATGCCTAGTATGAGATCCAAATCAGCGTTTCTTTAAAATATTAGCACTGGCCAGTCCAGACCAGCTCCCCCAGGCTGGAATTTTTAGACTGGGCCTCAAGGTTGGTGCAGGCAATTTCCTCAAAATTCTTTGGCATAATTTCCCTGGGGAGTGGGGGGTCCCAGGGTTTTGTCCAAGGCCCCTGGCATGCACGAGCTCTCTGCAAACTCCTTTATTAAACTCAACAGGGTTGAGGAGGGGAAATGGGTTAAACAGGGTTTCCTTGGGGAGGGAAGAGTGGTTACCCAGCGCTCATCTTCCATGTGCGCCAAGTTGCTCAACTGTGACAGGGGGTCCACTTAGGCCTTAGGGCCCCTTTTTGTCCGAAAGGGGTATTGCTCCCAACCCAGGCATAGGGGCTGGTCTTCAGGACTTAAATTACCCTCTCCTTTTTTGACTGGAAGGATTCTGCCACCTGGGGCATGGACCAATGCATAGTTTTTGTGCTTTTCTGGGAGCTTTTTGGAAAGTGTGGCAGCAAGCTCCTAGGGGATGGGGGCCGCAGGGTGGGAAGTGTTGAATTCCACTAACAGGTCCTTGCAGTTTGCACAATCATGTGCACTCACCCAGCTGTTCTCATATGATGGGTATCCTTTCCAGGCAGCCAGGTATTGAACAGATCTGCAAGACCTCCCAAAAGCCAGGATAACCTCCACCTTTACTTCCTTGGAGTCCCCAATGACAATGGTCTCCGGAGAGTTTGGCCTTTCCCCTTTGATAGGGGTCATGGAAGTATGGAAGACATTATGCTGCTTCCCATGCGCGGGCAGATTCTAAATGGTAGGTACCATTTGCTGAATCCTTTTCAACCTCAAAGAGTCCTGAGCGTTTGGATGATAGCTTTCAGGTGGGAGCTCTCAGGAGGAGGTCGCAAGTGTCCAACATGACAAGGGAGCCAAATTTGATCTCATGTCCAGGGAGGCGCTTCCAATTTGCAAACTTCTTGTAGTCCTCAATGGACTTCATCAAATGTTCATGGACCAGGTTGTGTGTCCAGCGCAGTAAGCTTACATGGTACTCAGATTCAGGAACTGCTGAGAAAAACTGGGGACTAATTTGTAAGGAGGGGTTGCACCCAGGGTGGCCTCAAAAATGGAGAGATTGGTCAAGGAATGGTTGAATTTGGTGCATTAAAACTGTGCAAGGGGCAGATCCTTGGCTCAGGTGTTTTGTAAGGCCATTGAATAACAGCATAAGTACTGCTCCAGTACCTGGTTCACCCACTCAGTCTGCCCATTGTACTGGGAGTGGTAGGCGGTGGATCTGCAGGACTTAATGCTGGAAAGGGTTAGCCACACTTCCTAAAACCTGGCAGTGAATTGTTGCCCCTATCACTCACTTTCTCTTTGGATAGACCAAACATGAAGGAGACATGAGTGAAAAATTGTGGTTTACTGCAATAATAGATGAGAGGCAGGAGATAAAGAGTGCAAACTTGGTAAATAGGTCTACAACATCTATAATAGCATCTGAGCCACAAGAGAGTGGGAGCTCCACAATGAAGTCCACTGAGACTGAGTTCCATGGGCCCTCAGCCTGCTGCAGAGGGTGTAACAACCCTTTCTTCCCAGAACAATCAAATTTCACTTGGAGAAGGTGACACAATGGTAGATACATGTGGGAATGTCCTTTTAGGACCTGGGCCAGTTGTAGATCTCTTGATGAGATCCGGTCACTTCTTGATGCCAGGGTGCCCAACTGTCTGAGAGACATGATGCTCCTCAATAACAGGGCTAAATAGGGAAAGGGGGACCCTAACTCGATCTCAAAACCAGATGTTCCCTCCCACAAAGTATACAGAGCTCTCGTACAATTCATATACTCCAATTCAGTATAAAGCTCTATACCTTCTGTGCAACAGATTTGTGAGTTGAGGACGCGGAGGAGGAGTGGGACATCTGGGGCCAGGTCAGAAAAAGCTATTGTAGGGGTGGTGGCAAGGAGAGGATTTGGGAGGGGCAATACATTAGTGAGTTCTGCTGGGTCCTCCCCACCATACGGAGACCATAAGGGATTTTTAATGAACATGTCTGGAAAAACGTTCAGGGGGCCTTTTATAAATTCATACTTGAAGTGGAACTTACATTGATCCTGGTAGGTGCGAGCTTGCTATGTCCCAGCTTCTGAAATTTGCAGTAGTAGAGCAAGGCCTTATGATCCATATGAACGGTGATCTCATGCTGGGCACCCTGTAAGAGATATTGCCAGTGGGTTAGTGACCACGCCACTGCCGCTAACTCCTTGTCTATAATGGCCACTATTGCTCAGTTGAAGTGAATTTGTGGGAGAATTAAGTGACTAGATGTTCAAATCCTTCATGCTCCTGTAGCAGCATGGCGCCCACTGCCACTGATGAGTCATCACAAGCTACTATAGAGGGATGAGAGGTGTTTGCATGACGCAGGACTGGAGCTGTGAGAGCCTCCTCGATAGAATCAAAGACTTGCTGGCATTTGGTAGACCACTTGAAAGGAACATTCTTCCCTGTGAGGGGGTGGAGGGGTGCCACTAGTTGGGTGAGGGCTGAGGGATTTTTTAAAAAAATGTTACAGTACTAAAGAAGCTGTGAAATCGCTTTTGCGTAGTTGGGTTGGGCCATAACTGGATGCCCTCAAGCTTACAGGGATGACAGCATAGCCATCCTTCAAGACAAGGTTCCCTAAGTAGGTCACCGCATTCTTAAAAAAACACTTGGAAGGTTTCACAAATAGTCCCATTTGTAGAGGGCAGCTACCGCTGCTTCTAGGTCCTTGGCATATTGTTCCAGGGTGGGAGAGTGAATCATAACTTTTGTTATTGTAGACAATGACACATGAGAAGGTCAAGTCCCTCAGCACATAATCGATTAGGAGCTGGAAAGTGGCTGGGGCATTCATTAGGCCAAAGGGCATTACCCTGAATTGGAAGAGGCCTCGGCGGGTTTGGATAGCTGTAAGTTAATCCTGCCCCTTTTCCACCCTTACCTGATTGAAGTCATTCACCTGGTCCAACTTCGAGAAGATGCGGGACTTAGTAAAAGCCTGGGAGATGGATTGTTCCAAGGGCATGGGGTGTGGATTGGGGATGGTAATGTTGTTGAGGTGGCCATAGTCGACACAAGGACGCAGGGAGTCATCTGATTTCATAGCAAAAACTATGGGGATGGCGACAGGGGAAGATTTCTTAATGAGCTACCCCTTCTCTAACATCTCACCTAGCCAAATCCCCAAATCCTTGTCCTCTTCCTCAATGCTGGGGTAAAGGGAGAAGTTGACTTTGACTAGGTCAACTGTCAGCTGAAATGATATATCATACTTGGTTTGTAGGGGAAGCTTAGATGTCAGCGACATTTCAAAGATAGACTTGTAAGGGGCTAGGAATGAAGGGAATTTTGAAGGGAGGTCTATTGGAGTGGGGTTGAGAGGGGAGATTAAACCAAGTGAGGTGCCCAGGGGAAGGGTTTCAAGAAGGGGAAACTCTCCACTCAGCTTAAAGTTTGTGAATAACAGGGTGTTACTAATATGGTCGATACAGACCTGCTAGCGGCACCACAAACCCACCCCCAGAATTACAGGATAGAGCAAATACTGTACTGCTGAGAAGTGGTCCCAAAATCCAAAATTATGAACAGAAAAGTGTAAGGGGAATCAGATGCAGTAGGACTTCATGGGCTCCAATGAGGCGCCCAGGATAGATGAAGCTTCCTCCATCAACAGGTCCAGGGAGCATGACACAGTGATATTGAAAAAGTTAACCACCATTCCAGTGTCAAGGAGGGCTTTTACAGTGATCTCATCCGTCTCTGAGGGGAAGGAAACAGTAAGTAGGTTTGATCCTCTTTATTGGGTATTGCAACAGAGAGGGCAGCAGAGGAGGGGGCATAGTCTCACCAAAAGAAATTGCTCAAAAAGTGCTGGGCTGCTTTTTTCCTGAGATAAGAATGTCACTTAATTCTTTCCCAAATGGGGTGGAGGGGGTCGATGCGTACAGCTGCTCCAAATCTTAAGGGGGCGAGTAGGGGTCGACAAGGGGGACAATAGCGCTGGACACAACAGATTCTGAACTCTGGGCGCCCAACAGGACAACCTCCTGAAAAAGAGTAGGGACAGGAGATGCTTCAAGCAGGAGCTCCCCATTGGGGGAATATCCAAGGTGGACACATAAAAGCAAAGGTTTGCAAGCCTGGGGGATGCTTCCCTTGACTGCAACTGTGGGCAGAGGGTGGAGGGGCAGTATATGGTAACTCAAGAGCTGCAACAGCATGCACGAGGATGTGGAAGGGTCTGCTCCCAAATTGAGTGGGACACTGAGAATGCAATTTTTAAGGACCCTGGTGAGGGTCCCAGGATGCATGAGCGTCTGCAGTGGAGTTCAAGACAGTATGGAAGGCAGAGATGACGATTTCAGAGGGGATTGGCGCAGTGGGAGTCAGAATCGCAAATTGCTTTGATCATGGAGGGTAGATCCATAACTGACTGCCCCAATGTAAATAGATGGAGAAGGCGCGCCAGTCTTGACTCAGGGGTCTGGACGAATGAAGTGACCAGCGCAAGCAGAGGGGTAGGGTTACCAGACTTGGCTGCAGAGCGGAGCACTCCCCAGACCCAGCAGTGGGCATCCACAATCAGGGCCCCAAGGAGAGCCACACTCTGCTGGGCATCTGAGGGGGTAGAGATTTCCCGCCATCAGCAGTAAAGTGCGCCTGGAGTTCTTCCAGAACACCCAGGACCTGGTTGGCCACCTCATCAGAAGGGATAGGGGGACCCCTATCCCTATCATTTTAACTGAGGTGGTGACACTTGTCACCAGGGCTTGATGGGGTGTAGATCAATTTAACAAAGTATGTTGGCAAGCTCATATGAACAAGGCATCTGACAAGCTGGAGAAGACCAGGTCATAGAGGGAGTGCACATTCAGAGTAAGTGCATAGGCCAATACTTCACCTGTTCCAGTGAGGAGGGCGGAGAAGGCTGATATTAACAGGTCAGTCCATTATGACATGGATTCAGATGATAAAAATTAGACTGGGCTCCCAATCAGGTGCGTGAGCACCCAGTAGAGAGCCCAGAATGCCATAGGCACAGCAGTCTGAGTGACTTGTGAGTGGAGTTCTATTGGGGAAGTGAGGGAAGCAAAAGTCCAATAATGTACCAAAGGTTCCAAGGCAAACCAGATGGTTGCAATGGGGCAAATTTGAGACTTGTGGAGGAACCCCCAAAGAAGGAGAGGCAGGGAGGATGACAACTCCTCATGGGTTTACAGTTGCTGGCCTTCAAATTCAAACAAGTGAGCTTTCATGCCAATATGGGGTGGCACAAGGGCTTCCGCATGACCAAGAGTGAGAGAATAGGGGGATGGAACCCACAAAGAGCGTTGGGGCCAAGCTCTCCCTGAATCGGGTGCTCCAGGCCCCACAGTTGGGCTGGACCATCAGCAGATGGACCAGGTAGGGGTCCAAGTCTACAAGCGGCGGAGCAGAATCGCTCTGGAGCTGCTATAATGGGCAAGCTACTTCCAAGAAGCCCACAGCACAATGAATGGACGGATTTACATCTGATTGATGTGCAATAATGGATGAGGAAGCAGTTTCATTGTCCAGGACAAGCTGATTATTGCATTTATGATCCACTGTCGCGTGGTGGGGCCAATTGACTGAATAATCCAGTCAGCGAAGATTAGAATGAATCTCTTGGTGGCAATGCGCTTTGAGGATTGACCAGTAGAAGCTTTAATAAGAAAATTCGGTGGATATAGCCATAATAAGCTGAGCGGGATATACGAAGTTTATTGGTTCAAAGCACAAGAATGTAAGAAAATGAACTGACAACAGCCCCTGGACAGGGAAGTTGCCTTAAATATTATGAAAATTGCATGCGGAAGTGTTAAGGGATTGGTAATTTGGGAGTCAGAAATAGGATCTGGTTGGCTGGTGGAAAGGGGGGTTCTGGGATGTTCAAAGCCCTGGAAGAAATTTTTTAGAAAATTACACATTTTTGGGCCCACACTTGATCAATGATGACAATCTGGACTCTGGCCATCTGAGTTGGCCTGCTTGTATGACTTGGATTTCTTTGATTTGTCTTGGGAGCTGTGGCAGCTGACCTGAGCTATTTGAGACCTTGTCTAAACTCTCAATTGGGCTATTCGCTTGATTTGAACTTCCAGGATCTATTTTAAGAATTGAGGCAACTGGCCCAAGATGTTTGATTCCTAGTCTAAGAACCAAATCATGCCCTGATTTGATTTTTGGCACTGGACAGTCCAGAATAGCTCTCCCAAGATGGAATTTGCAGACTGGGCTCCAAGGTTGGTGCAGGCAATATGCTTAAAATTTTTGTTATAATTTTCCTAGGGAGTGGGGGGGGGTCCCAGGGTTTTGTCCATGGCCCCTGGCTTGCACGAGCTCTCTGCAGACTCCTTTATAAACCTCAGCAGGGTTGATGAGGGGCGAAGGGGTGGAAAAAATGTATCCTTGGGGGCAAGAGTGGTAGCCCTGCGCTCATCTTCCACGTGCGCCAAGTTGCTCAACTGTACAGAAGGTCCACTTGAGCCTTAGGGCCCCTTTTTGTCCGAAAGGGGTATTGCTCCCTATCCAGGTGTAGGGGCTGGTCTCCTGGACTTACAATGTGAACATATAGATAATCTATTTCTAGTAACTACACCTTTTTTCAGTACTACACGAGCAAGAGTGATATTTGATGAATAACGTTGCTACTAAAGGGGGAGTCACTAAGTGATTTTGGATAGTTTGGTGAAGAAATCTTTGAAATGTACCACAAAGATGAAGTCTAAGAAACTAGAGATATATAGAATGATTTAAAATTTTGTGTAAAAAGTAGCTGCTTGGCAAGTAAATGTCATGAGACAAACAACAGCCAACAACATCTTAATCTATGAAGGTGGATGTAGATTAATTGAAAGGATCTTATTTAAAAGATGATCATACCTTTTAGATCTTAATATGATTACAGCAAAATGAATACCACAAATAACATTTGTACCTTTTGTATCATATATTGTTAATAAGTAATATTTTGTCAGATAAGCTTTGCTTTTCTACATTAAATTAAACTATAAGTTTAGACCGCTTTAGAAAAATAAACGAGATTAACAGCATATATGGCGTTAAATCTTGTTTAAGGTCCAGATGACTAAGGAGAAATAAGTCAGCAACCACCCAAGCATCAAAACCCTTGATTAACACCTTTGGGTCAGATAGATTTTTTGTTCACAGGCGGAAGCTGCATTGACAGGCATCACCCCAAGCAGTTAGTACTATAATAATTGTTAGCTCCCCAGATCACACTTTAAGCGACCTGAAAACCCACTGGCTCAGTGTATAATGCATCCAAACCACACTCTGAGTCCTTCTAACAAAAAAGCAATGCCCACGCCGTTTTATTTGCAAAAGCTCAAATTAATGTTAATCAGTATTATCATAGATTACTACCTATGGAGAGTTGGCTACTTCAGCCCCCTTGGATATTAGTGACTCCATGCCCAGGTCCTGTAAGGGGTGATGACCAGCTGTATAATATCACAGTATTCCTGCTTTGTTGGTGTGGCTATTGTATTAAGATTGGTAAAATCTGCAATGGTAAAGTTGCACTCACTTAGGCAAACTGTGTGAAGACATTATACCTGAAATAAATGTAAAGCTTGAAATAATAATAAGGCTTTATAAAATGTAAATACTCAAGATCGTTATAGTCTTGTTGATTACTTCCAGCTTTGGAAAACCATCATTATAAGTGTAAGCCAAAATTTCGCTGATGCAAGTTTTTAATATAATGTGCACTACCAAGCTTGTCACTTTTCCTATGTGACCATTAGAATATATACACTAAAGCCTTTTGGAGGGTGGTCCATGTGTCAGCTTTTTCTAAAACATTCAAATCCTCCTTAAAATCCCACTTTCTCCACTAATAGGATGTCAGAATCGCTGAAAGGGTCAGGCACTATTGAGTACATCTTTAGGGCATGATGATTATTGGTTAACGGGATCATTTGTGGCAGACTTAACTGGATAAATTAGGTTGCTTTGTTGTAGTTATCTGTAAAATTCTTGGATGATTTGGAAGGGAAATTCTAGTAATTTTTGATATAAATTGGAATAAAAATGGTTTGGGAAATTGACCTTCAATTGGAGAGCGGAAAGGGATCAATCTGCCAGAAATTTAAATTGTATGAATTAAATAATATATGCTTAGTTTAGGGTTAAAAGCTAAAATATCTGATGGAGAAGCAATTAGAATTAATCAGTTAAAGGATGCAGTATTGTGACAAAGGCAGCGTGAGGCTATAGGGCAACGGGGTATTATGGCTAGGGCCAATATCTATATTTGGTCAGAACAAAGCCTATATTCCACCCACTTGACCAAACATAGGGGATCAACGAATTTCCTACAGCTGGCAGTGGGGACATTGATTGGAGGGGACTGGATTCTCATCGCCCTGCTTGAAGTGCTTTAAGAATTTGGCGTTTACTCTATTGATTATATCCATGGAGCTTTAAAAAACTATTATAAATGTCCTTTGAATGGGCTTTTAATCATGTACGTATCAATCAAACCATCTCTATAATTTTGAAAAGTCCTTCCTAGATATTTTTGAGCTCACTTGTCCTGCCAAACCTATGGTTTTCATAGGAGAGCATTCATTCCCCTACAATGAGGCGTGTTAGAGGGTGGCAGTTCTGGTTGTCACGCTCTCTACATCTCATTTCTAGGCCAATGCATTAGATAAAGCATCGTTCAAAGATTGTTCAATGTTTGGACGAAAATTTCTAGGTATTGACTGGGGGGCAGTCCCTCTATATGAACAAAAAATTATAGGATTTTAGGTAGTTTGTGTTGGCAATGAACTTGAGCTGAAATGGTGGTCCTCTTGTGGATAAAGGAATCATATTATTGTATGCAAATATGGAAGAATGTAGTAGAATATTATAGCTGCACGATACGCCTGATGCCACTTTTTCAGGATGCCAACCAGTGTGCTGCTTATCCGCTCCACTGTACCCTTAGTTTCAGGGTGATAGGGCATCAACAGGAATTCGCAAACCCCCATCAGTGTAATATCCTTTGTGATTACTTGGGATGTGAACTTAGTACCAATATCCATCAATAATTTGGGTACATTCAAATTATATATCTGGTGTTATCCAAAACAATCTGCAGTTTTTGTGGCTCCTAGATCTCTGATTGGTTTGGCTCTGAACAATTTTTTGAGGTGGTTGATGGTCGCCGCAATATACTTTGATTAGACTCTGCTGGCAGTTAGTTGTTCCACAACTTCAATAGTGGTTTTGAAAACGAAGTTTGGCTTGACCAGTTGATAAAAAGTGCTTTTCCAATACGGTACTTCTGCTTGAAACTCCATAAATAGCTGAGGGCTTCATAATCAAATTTTATTGATTCCCAGTAGCATTGTTGTTTTTGTTGTTTGTACATCTTTCTAATCCTCCGTGGCCTATGGTTTTGTGAGCTCAGATGCTCAGATCCACATTCTCAGTTGGGCATGTTATAATGTATTCACAGGCAACTATTATTTCAGAAGAGCTTTTCAATCTTGGCAATGGTGTTCTTCATTAGTTAGTCCAAAATGTGTTTTACTTTTCAGTCTTAATATCATAATTCTTGCTCAGCATTTTGTTTTAAAGGACATCCACCATGTTGGCGGTCAATACAACATTATGTAACTTAGACAGTCCATGAGCGGTAGATGGTTCACACTTGGCCAGTGCTGAACCTCAAAGTCATACTTGCAACTTCAGTGCACAGCGATCTAGACGTCCCTCTGGCTACTTGAGGTCCTGTAGCCAACTAAGTGAGGAGTAGTCAATTTCTACCTTAAAGTGTGCTATATAAAAATAGAATCTAAATTAAATACACACGTACATCAACGTTAAACTTCCCTTCTCAGCAATGGTGTAGTTCTGCTTATGTGCGTCTAACGTCAGCTGAAATATACTCTGGTATAATTTAGATTCTTTCATTGTTAAGTTGGGACAAAATGTCCCTAAGGCGGATGAATATGCGTCCATATGGAATATGAACTGTTTATCAAATCTATTTGGTATATGAGTATTGGTCTAGAGCAAGACAAGTGCAATGTCAATCATAGGCCAGTTGACATTTTTCATCCATTAAAAATTAGGTTCTGTTATTTAACAGCATAAGAGCTTCCCTTATTCATTATAATTTCTATTAACTACTTGTGATACCCAACCATATCTGGAAAACCCTAATGTTCTGCTAAAAGACCAGCATCCTCATCTCTCAATAGCCTCCTCATTGAACAGTTGGGGTCGTAGACCCTTTTTGACAAAGTTAAGTCCATGTAATTAAGCTGCTCTCAGAAGAAGCTGCATTTTTGGGCTAAATTTTCAAATTGACTGCAGCAAGCCAGCAAAAGACTTACTTCAGGTGCTATAAGTTTTTACAGGTCTGTTTTAAAAAAGATGTTAATATTGTCCAAGTAAACAAAGATGCAAGAAATCGTAAGTCTATTAATTATACTTCCATGGCTCATTAGAATGTGGCAGGTGTTTTAATAACCTCTGCAGCATTTGCATACGTTGGAACAGTCCCATGTCATATGATGGCACTTTTTTTGTTCTTCTTGGGCAACTCTTTTGCTGTTAGCCAATGATCAGATTCATGGCGGAGAGGTATCTAGCTCTGCCTAATAATTCAAGTGCCTCAATTCTTGGGAGGGAGTAGAAACCTTTCATTGTGTTAATACAGGTCCTCTTGGATTGTAGCTGCTTCTGCTCCCTGATTTCAACTGAACAGATCCTTGACCACTTGCGTTGATTAATTGAAGCTAAAAAACTGAGGCAATAATAATATGAAGACTATAATAGTGATTGTTCAAAAGCATCATTGAATAAATGGTCCAACGCTAAACTAATGCTTCTTCTTGAAAGATATGTTAGCACTTGTAGGAACACTTTCCCTATTCTCTTCACGCAGAGCAAAGCGGAGAATTTATAATAACCTAAGGATATCTGATCCTTACACCCTTATCACATGAGTAAGCTAGACAACCATTGTATAAACAACTAAGTTATTATCAGACTAAAGTTTTTTATAAGAAAAATTTGGGTTTTATTTTAGCTATCAGCGCACAGTTTTTCAGCTGTCCGCTGAGATCAATTAATTGCTCCCTCATGGTTTGACCCTTGGTTTTTAGGCTCTTAATTTTGGTGGGTACTTTTTGCCTTGATTTTCCTAGGTATAATCATGCTCAGTGTAGGTGACCAATTTAATGGTATCAGGAACTCAATACCAATTAATTTGAGGTCATTTTGCCCAATGACAATCCTACCATTTACCACAAGCGTTAAAAGCCTAAGTTTTTTCTGACAACTCCTCATCTGTTCGCTCTGAACGATTCCCATAATAATACAGCTTTTGATTGTTGCTACCACATAAAAGTCTTGCTTAATACCGTCAGGGATGTTCCCTGACAAGATTATCTTTAGTTACTGACCATCGCTGAGATATTATATTACCCCACTAATTGTCAAATTGATTTATTGGTCTATAGGTTGGATAATGTGGTCAACTGAAATTCCAACAATTTGTTATTTTAGTTGTCATTGGCATTTGATTATCACAAAAAAAGATTTGTCTTTCTTTTACTATAGAGACCAAGGACTCCCACAGATTCTTTGATGGTACCAGCATTTCCTTCTGAGCCAGCTGGTTGATTTCTTTGTTGATGACTTAATACGCCATATTGGACTGGCTGATAGGGCAGAGGCAGATTAGTGGGTGGGTTCCAGTGCTAATTTGTCTACATGTACTTGGCACATCCCAAACTAAAGTCACATATTGCAAGTAGATTGTTTGTAACTTTTCAATAATGCCATCGCCTAATTCTTTTTGTCCTTCATCAGACTAAATAAGATCTCATGAGATAGACTGAGAAAATGGTTTCACAATTTTCTTCCTCCAACCAAATATCTTCATCATCCCAAAGTTGTGTACATCTCAAACTTCTAACATCAGTAGAATGTGAAAAAGATGTAGGAATCCAGCTTTTTAGGCGCTCGCTGGTGCTAACGCCACTAGGTCCCACAAAAGTTTAAATACTTTTAATAAAAATTCATTAATAACTTGGGTTATCATGAGTTTTTATTAGTAAACAGAGTAAAATTGAACAGTGATCCCTCTTGATATTAGAACAATCAGTTTAAACTGTTTCAAGGGTCATGGGGAATTTGAGGACAGGTTTGTAATAGCTTAGATGCTTCCAAATCAGGTAATATGATATGCGCTTTAATCAGATCTTGGGGAAAGTGAGTTCTTTTTGGCAAAACAAAAGTTAGGGTTTTGGGGCATCATGTACCCATGTAGTAATGTTTTGATTATCTCAATCAATCACCACTTGATAAAATGCTTTCACCTTGAGGGACCTCCGCCATGCCTATAACAGGGGGTGGTCCCCGCGTAGGATCTTTGGAGGACCTGCTGGTAGTTGGGGGCGTACCTTGCAATGGTTGCCCCTTTGTCCGTTGCATGGTCAGAGTAATCTGGACGCTCAATTTTATGTTTTTTTGCACATTAAGATTTCAAAATGGTGTTACTCCAATTAGAGGGGTTCCACTGAGAATTGGCCGGATTCTTTTGGTCAATATCTGCATATTCATTATTTAAATTAATTGAAACATCATTGCCAGCTTGCAGATGGCTGACATTTTCCTCTTTCAGCAGATTTTTACCAAAAATGTTCTTCTTTTGCAACTGGTAGGGCAAATGTCCAATAGAAGGCTCCTATATGGTGATGTTTCACCTGTCTTTGGATATGTGTGAAGATAGCTTTTGATAGACTAACTTAATCATGATATATGAGAATGATTCCTTGTGCTACAATCAGTTTATGGTGTGAGTGGTTAAAGGGTGCAATACCTTTACCATAAAGAACTCCTATCATCTGCAGATTAATATTTTAGTTTCATTATGATATGGTGGCCAGGCAAAATAATCGGTTGGTAGACAGCATATGCTAGATTGCTTTTAATTCAAAAATCTGTCTTAGTATATACTGAGTTCAGCCATGCCCATTTCAATAGCTGATGGGTTTAGTTCCACAATTAAAGACTTAAATTATGACCAGCGGAGCTTGTTTCTCCATCTGCTGGTCTCCACAAAATAGAACATTGGTAGGTATGACCAATGATTGTCATATTTCTTTCTTCAAAATTAGTTTTGACACTGCACGTCCTCATGAAAGAAGTTCCAATGAGGATATTATAGGGTGTTTGGTAAGACAATTGTCTGAGCTGACATAATAATTGTTCCAACCTTTTGGCAGCACGTTGTACACCATACCAAAGTATTTGAGTTGGATTGCTGTTCCATACTTTGTGGTGATCACTATACAGTGATAAACCAAGCTTTTTTACTAAGATAGTAAATGAAATATTGATATGAGCCTTGCTATTTACTATAGCCCTTACCTGGACCTTGCCCGCGGTAATATCAAAATATTTACACTCACCAGTGTAAGAGTCAGTGGTTTTTATTAGGTATATGCTGAGCTTGTCATTCTGGTCCATGTAGGACTGTAATCATTGTAGAGTATGGTCTAGTCTTCTTTAGTTCTCTGAGAGGGATAACCAAATTAAACCCCTTCTTCTCTTCTCATGTAGCTAGAAGTAACTGGTAGGTTGTACTGCTCAAAATGCTGTATGTAGGGTTTTAACAACCTTTAGCCGCTTTGTCAACAGGGTCTCATGACATAAGTGGGTGGTGACCTGCTATTAAGTCATCAGCAACAGTAGTTCAAAGACTCAAAAGCGTAGTGGGGTCATGGTTTTTTCTAGCTATATGATGTGATTTGGAAAAAGTAGATTAGCTTTTTTAAAATCCACATAATCTTTTCCTGTTTTTAGACTGTTACTCCCACGTTATGAACCTTGGGTTTGGTCCTCTCGCCGCCATGGGTTCTGTTTAATTAACTCTGGAGATTTTGAACTTGGGGCGTCAAAAGGGGTAATCAGTTGCACAGATTTGACACTAACCAACTCGTCTTAAACTTCCTGAGAGAGCTTTTAAACTTGACACCTGCACGCCAAATGTGCAACTTCTGTAAGGTTTTTCCTGTGTACGTTGGAATCTTCCCTTGATCCAAAGGAGGTTATCTCAGCCTCCTTCTGTGAAAGCCTAACCTTACAAGTAGTCCTTCTCAAAACGAGTGTCTTCAACTGTAGTGCACTCAAGACTGGTAACTTGCAGTAACTACTTTTCACTTATTTCCAGTTCAAGTGAAAAAAAGAATAAAGGACAATCTTAGGATTCTAAGACATAGACTGTTTATTTAAGTTAAGAACTTAGTATTTTTATACTAATTACTAAAAAATCAGGATGTAAAATAAACTGAGCGATAAAAGAATAGTGGATTGGGAAGATATTGTATATTCTATAAGAACCCCAGAACAGTCTCTTCTTCCATTGATTTCTCTTTTGGGCATTCATTTTTATCAAGTCCCGGAATTTGTGCACTTCAGTGGTGAGTGGAGCCTTCAGTATCAGGATCGTTGGTTCTATGGCTCATGTGCTCTTTGGTGGAGTCTAAATCTTCATTAACATTGGTGGACTTAATTTCCTTGTTGCTTGATGGCACCATTTTTCTTTCATTTTCAATTGTTTTCCTTTTTTTGGTGCACCGTTCAGCACCTAAATCATCCTGTTCCTTCTCAATGTTATTAAAAAATATTGCCATTTTTGGAACTAAACTCATCTTAGTTTATTAATTGTTGAACTTTGATCAGTACTTCCTCAATTCTACCAGAGGTCGAGGATTTGCTAATTTTGCTGAACGCTAAATCTGTGACACCACCCCTTCCAAGATGAGACCGAGGGTAGGATCTGATGTTTCTAGTGTGAACTCTGTTGAACACAATGTTGGTGGAATCATCTCAGATGGAGAATATATGGCCCCTCTTGGCCTGTACAGTTTATGTTCCAGTCCAAATGGCTTGAAGATTCTCAGGCTAGCTTCAACGGATGTGGTAAAACATTACTTTATTGTTGATGCCAGATTATGAATTATTTTCACATCTCTGACTTTCTTTCTGCCCTTTTGGGATACTGTGCTCTATGTTCTTCCCAGCTTCTAGTTGTATGCATATGAGTTCATCAGCCAACTCTTGCTGACAGTTCCCAGGGGGTAAGTTCTTGTGATCCACGGCAATTATTGGAGCCAATAAGGGTAGGTAAGGTGGCTTCTCTCCCATAGAGCGCCTTGAAAGGAGACATCCTAATAACCCTGTGGTGGATAAGTCAGTAAGCAAACAGTGCGGATGGTAAAAGGGTATCCCACTTTGACTTGTAGTTAACTGCTATTTCCTTGAGGATCTCAGCTAATGTCCCGTTTACTTATTACACACTTCCGTTTGATGACGATGTAATTGGGGTAGTGAATAGCCGTTTCACCCCTACCAAGTCCATAAGTTTTCTCACTACTTCAGAGATGAAGTTCTTTCCATTATCTGATAGCAAGATCTGGGCACAACCGTGTCTTGTGATGATCTGATTGTAGAGGAATTGGGCGATGGTCCCTTTGGTCTATGTCTTCATCGCCATTGCCTCAATTCACTTTGTGAAGTAATCAATTGCTACTCTACGAACTTGTTCCCCTTTGAGGCAGTTGGTAGTGGTACTACCACATTGATAGATACATTGTGGAAAGGCGCGGATGGAAGGATTGGTGTTAATTTGAACTTCTTTTCCAACGGTCTAAAGCTTGCACATGGGACACTCATCTCCAAGGCTTGGTGCATCTCGTCAGACATAGCCTCCCAATAGAACCGGTACTTGAGATAGTCCAGGGTCTTCTGAAATCTTCCATGTCCCACGTGTTTGTTTGCCTCCATCACTACTTCCATTCATTTGTTAGGTCACACATATGGATATCATTTACCCTTAATGAACTTCTGGAGTTTTCCATCTACTCTTTGTGTGTCCTTTGAACATCTTCTTAAAACCGACTTGACTTCTTAAGTTTCTTCTTCCCATTCCTCTTCAGGTAATCTAATTAGGTCGTAAAGTTAATCGCTCTCATACACATGCAAATGGAACACAGGCAATCTTGAGAGCCCATTTGCATTCAAATGGTTGCTTCCCGGCCCTGTGTATAATTTCAAGGTCATATTCTTGAAGCTGAACAGCCCAAATAGCTAGCCTCCCATCAGGATCCTTCATATTCCTGAGCCAGCATAAGGATGCATGGTATATTATGACTTTGAAGTGAACTCCATATAGGTATGGCCAAAAGTGCTTCACTTCTTTAATCACTGCAAGACACTTGAGCTCTGTAACAGTGTATATTCTTTTCGCTTTAGTAAAGACTTTGGAATAGTATTTGATTGGATGGTCAATCCCCTCCTCGTCTAGTTGTGTGAGTATTGCACCAAGTCCTACGTTGCTGGCATTGGTGTATAGGTAGAATATCTTGTAGAAGTCCAGGTATGTTAGGATTGGCGCCTCTATCACTTTCTTCTTCAGATCCTCAAAGTATTGTTCTTACTCTAGTCCCCACTCAAACTTAGAGTCCTTGTTCAGTAGGTATGTCAGGGAAGTAGCCAAGTCTGTAAACCGTGGGATGAACTGTCTGTAGTAGACAATTATGCCCAGAAACACCTGGACATCCCTCATACTCTTCGGATGCTCCTATTTTTTTATTGCCTTCTACTTTCCTTATTGAGGTCGAATCCCCTGTGCACTGATCTCATGTCCCAAGAACTTGAGTTGCTTCTTAAGAAGAGTGTACTTGCTCCATTTCAGTTTAAGATTTTATACTCTCAAATCATGTGAAAACCTCTTGAAGGTGCTCAATATGCTCTCTGAAAGTTCTACTAAATACAGTTATATTGTCCAGATAGATTAGAACACTCATCATCTTTAGTTCTCCAAATATTTGGTCCATGGCGCGTTGAAAGGTTGCCGGGGCTTTGCACAGCCCTTGTGGCATCCTGGTCAATTTAAACAACTTTGGCTTCTGATCAAGGCGCACTTTTCCTGGTTTTTAGGTGACAGTCCCATCTGCCAGTACCCACTGGTCAGGTCCATTGCCTATATTACTTTGAACCGCCCAACCGTTTCAAGGCGTTGTCAATTCTTGGGAGAGGGTAAGAATCTTTTTTTGTAATTTCATTCAAGCAACGGTAGTCCATAACCACCTGTGTGAGCCATCTTTCTTGCACAACAACAGAAATTTTAATGCACATGGACTCTTTGAAGGCCTCAACAAGCCAGCGTCTGTAAGTTGTTGATGATCCTTAGTGATGACAACCTCTTCCGTTTTTGATTGGTGATATGGCTTCGATTTGAAAGGTATTGCTGAACCTGTATCCATATGGTGTATCTCTCCTTTACACAGACCATAGTCTCTTGGTCCTTGGCTGAAAATATCTTTCAAACTCTTCCAATAAATCATCCAGCTCTTTCCATTCTTCCTCTGTCACATCAACAAGTCACAATTCGTCAAATTTATAATAGCATGTACTGACTCAATGGTATCACAATTGGTTAGTTTCACATATGCCACAACTTGTCCTTTCTCAATTCGGATAGGTTAAGTGATGATGTTCCCCAGGAGGATAGTTACTTCACCCTCATGACTAGAGTCAAAAAATTTGGGTAGCACTTGTGGCTCCTGTTCATGTACTCCTTCTCAGGTGTATATTCCAAGTACAGTGTTCTGGGGGATCTTTACACTTATGGTAGTATGCATAACTCTTTGTTCACCTGGTCAAATCTCCATTGCCTCATTGCACTCAAGGGTAGCCCCTCTTCATCGCACACTGAATCAGGTAGTTGTTTCACAACTTTTTTGTAAAGTATGTAGTGCACTGGGTATATTGATTGCTCAATTAAACCAGACATGTCCGGTGCTTCCTTGATTACAGGTCTTCATCCTTACACAAGGAGCATCTGCTAGTATAGTAGACTCACAGTGCTGATAACAAAGTCAATTTTTGCTCTAAACTCCAATAAAAATTGTGTACCAATAAGGAAGTTGTAGTGGTAATTATCCAAGACAACGGCAGGAGCAGTGAGTACCATGCATCCAAATAGTAGATGTAAGGCAGAGTAAGCCCCTAAAGCACGTTTAGTGTCAGGAACTGCTGTCCTTATCTCACATGGTAGTCAATGTATGGCATAAATTTTAGCTTTTTCATAACTTTTGAGGACATGATATTTGCTAGGGCACCAGTATCAAGGATTTCCAGTATATGCACACGCTGTATCACAACTTCCACTTTGGTACACTCTTCCCAAATTGATCACCAGTTGACAGCACGTCGTCAGCTGACATTCAAATTCCTCTAATTGCTTGGGTGTATTGGACGTCAATTTGGCATGCAGAGTAGTAGTCTTCTAGATATCCTTGAAGGTGTCAAGTACAAGTTGCTCGCTTTCCTCTAGACTATTAGCTACTTGAGTCAGCTTCATTGCTTGAGCTAGGTGTAAGTTCAACCCCTCATCAGTGGATCCATGTACCTGTAATCGTGCAGGTAAAGATACAGTACTGGGGCTCCTAAGACATGGTAACTGGCATCCATCAAGTCTTCATATTGGTGATTGTCCTCTCTTTCCACGTTTAGGTTCACCCAATTTACGGTTCCAGGGGTTTCCTCTTTTGGTGAAGGGGGTTTTTCATCACCTTTCATCCAACAATATCGCCAATAGTGACCAGGCTTGTGACATTTGTGGCACATGAACTCCTTACACTGATACCGTGAAGCTAGTTTGATATCCTTGTCTTTTGGCTTGTCACTCTTGTCCTGTGTAGCATATACCGCTTTTCCAACTCTGCATGTAGGTTGAGTCATTGGGTTATTCTCATTCTTATAAGTTCCTTGCACATTGAGTAATGCTTCTTTAATGGACTTGTGAGATCCAGCCATTTAAAACTCAAGATTCATGTGCATCTTAAGGGCTAGATGTGCTTCCAAGGAACTGAGTAGGACAGTCTTCATGGTAGGCAAGTCTAAGGTCCCTGCGGTCCATCGTTGTTGTGCTCGAAGGTAGTATCAGGCAGCATAATTCACAATTGTCTCTGTATTTCCCTTCTTTTTTTTAGTACTAGATGGTCCCAACCCAAGGGGGGGATTCATCGATGTCTGTATTTCCCTTCTTCATTAATATGAGCTCTTGCTTCATATTCTCTACATCCTGTACGCTACCAAAATATGATTTCAGGATTTCCTTGACCTCTTTACAGGTCAAATCAGGGCGTAAACTAGTGCTAAGTATCTTTGCGTTTTGCAGCTCATGCAGCCTTATATGAGAAGAGCCTACTGCTTGTCACTAGCGCCATCCATGCTGTTCTCATACATTTGTAAAAATCCTGATATTTTTCCCTCACCAGGCGTGAACATGGTTTTGAAATAGGGTTTAAAGTTTGGATCATCTTCTACTGGAGCGCTTTGCTGATCTCGTGAAGATGTTGCTCCCTGTGCAGCTAACACTGTCGTTTTCCAAACGTTAGGTTACTTTTGAAGGGCTGGGAGCAGGCTGTACTTTCACTTGAAGCTGATCATTAATTTCCTCCAAGTTTCTATAAATGCCATCCAATATTGTCTCATGGTGGTCTAATCGTTCACCATACTCATTCAATGATCGCACATTTATTCAAATCTTTGATTTAAGGTGTTGGAACCGTTCCTCAAGTTCATTAATATAAGTTTCAACTCTTCTAGTCACTGGTATGTGCCCTAACACGGGGTTAGTAGCCACTAGAGCTTGTAGATCAGTGTCTGAAATCTGATCTAGGTGCAACTTTAAAGCCACTACTTCTTTTTTCAAAGCTTGCAACCTTGCCTAGATCATCTCTTTTTCAGTTGGGGATAGACTTCCTGCTACTTCTTCACCATGGTATACCTCCATGATCTCAATACTAGACATTTCCCTTTGCCCTGAACTCTCTCTTCTCATCTGTGTGGTTGACGTCACCACTGTAGTGTGCACCAGTCAAGCCGCCTTGGGTTCTGCTCATTCATCTCTGGGGATTTTGAACATGGGGCGTCAAAAGGGGTAATCAGTTGCACAGATTTGACACTAACCAAATCATCTTAAACTTCCTGAGAGAGCTTTAAACTTGACACCTGCACGCCAAATGTGCAACTTCTGTAAGGTTAATCCTGTGTACGTTGGAATCTTCCCTTGATCCAACGGGGGTTATTTCAACCTCCTTCTGTGAAAGCCTAACCTTACAAGTAGTCTTTCTCAAAAAGAGTGTCCTCAATTGTAGTGCACTCAAGCCTGGTAACTTGCAGTAACTACTTTTCACTTATTTCCAGTTCAAGTGAAAAAAGAATAAAGGACAATTTTATGATTCTAAGACATAAACTGCTTATTTAAGTTAAGAACTTAGTATTATTATACTAATTACTAAAAATTAAGGATGTAAATTAAACTGAGCGATAAAAAATATAGTGTATTGGGAAGATATTGTATATTCTATAAGAACCCCAGAACAGTCTCTTCTTCCATTGATTTCTCTTTTGGGCATTCATTTTTATCAAGTCCCGGAATTTGTGCACTTCAGTGGTGAGTGGAGCCTTCAGTATCAGGATCGTTGGTTCTATGGCTCCTGTGCTCTTTGGTGGAGTCTAAATCTTCATTAACATTGGTGGACTTAATTTCCTGGTTGCTTGATGGCACCATTTTTCTTTCATTTCAATTGTTTTCCTTTTTGTGCACCGTCTAGCACCTAAATAGTTCTGTTCCTTCTTGATATTACTCAAATGATATTGCCATTTCTAGAGCTAAACTCATCTTGGTTTAAAAATTATTGCACTTTGATCAGTATTTCCTCAATTCTACCAGAGGTCAAGGATTTGCCATTTTTGCTGAACGCTAAATCTGTGACAGGTCCCCTTAGTATTGCACTGACTACAGTAGCCACCTTCACACCACTCTGGTGACACGTGATGTAATAGTTGGTACTTCTGGGTCTTTGGTCTGTCATTCAGTTCTCTTTGGTCTCCTTATGGATGGGTTTTCATTTTATTTCTCAGCATTTTTAATACCCCTTATTGGATGCATCCAACGTCAAGACTCAGCAGTGAAGATAGCTCACTATTTGAAATAAATTATATTGTTGTTTAATACAGGTAACATGACCCAGTGTAATTTTTTGTAATTTTTGTAAGTGTAACATAAAACTGTGATGTGCATCGTAGTTTTTCATGAATTTTGCACAGTATAGCATCTGAGACTTATGGTAAAAAAATTGACACATTCCAGGACTAGTTCTCTCTTTTTGAAGTAAATATTGAGGAAGACTGTTTTCCTAGTCATAACCTCTGCATCGCAAAATTCTTTTATGGTATGTTCTGTGCATTCCAATAGGACAGCACCATCCCACTGCTCTTAAACACCAAACCCTAACTCTCAGGATCCAACGTTTTATTAATGTCACCAGTTTATTAGTGTCAATCTTGACTTCCAAGCTAATATCAAATAGAAATAGGAAGGTGTATGTTCCATATCTTCATACTTAGCATGTTTATGGGTTTAATCATATAACCTCTGGCATTCTTTGTTACTCAATTGAGGTTTCATGCATGGTTATTAGGCCGGTACTTCTGGTTATTGAGCTGAATTTCAGGAACGTTATGTATATGGACTGGCAATGGAATTATGGCGAGCTGGTGATTAGTGCAGTTGCCTGAGACAGTTGGGGTTGCGCAAGTAGAGGTTCACAGAATAATATGTAATTCAATCTTTGATGGGTGGGTATCAGTGTTAGAACCGCTGGAATTCTTCATTATGTGAATACCTCACCTCTATCCAATTCTGAATTCATCAGAACAAACTTGAGAGTATTTATGTAGACTTCCTACTATCTTCTAGCAGAAGAGCATTGGCAGCATCTACATAGTATTCATATAATTTTGTTTCAAAACTGGTCCAGATTTTCAGATAGGTAATATTGCTTTTTCTCTAAGGATCTCTGGACCTCTGATGCTCTTAATTCAGCAGTTGCAAATCAGGCCTTTAGAACAACGTTCTCCATAATAAGATGTGTGATTATCAAGCCCTTTGCCTGTGTCAAGATCATTTAATGAGCCAAATTCTCCATTAGACTGTTAAAAGATTGTATGGTCTCATTCAGGCTTTCTTTGAGGCTGTGGAGATTGTCCTGAATAAACTTGGTATTCTTCTTAGGGTGTTAAATTTAATTTTGGTGATCAATAACCATACCCAAGAGTTAAACAAGCTGTTGGTCCAATTCTTTCACTAATTGTCAGATTGTGTGCCTGTCTAAGTGTGGATTCTTGAGTGGCAGCCTCCATAGCAGTATGTCACTCCACTTCTGACTTCAGGTAACTCTTACCTGGCCGCAGTGATGGTTTCATCAGCAACTCAATGGGTCGAAGCCCTACACTGGTTTAGATCTCACCAATGATCTGAGCCGATTCTCATTTGGCTAGTTGGCAAGTTTGTCTAATTGGCTATTGGCTTCAGCTGCCTGATGCTAGTTGTGTTAAATGACCATGTGAACCTCTGTATAGGTATCATCCAGTTATTCTACCAGTAGCTGCAAGTCCTGGTGCTATCCTCTGTGAGCTTACAGTCCACGTTAGTTGTTGTGCTGTCAGGCAATAAACTGCATGGTCTATCAGATCAATATGTGAATACGTTGGGCGATAATCTCAACTATTTGCACTGATTAGTGATCTTGGTCACAGCTGGCATCATCTCCTGGAATAAATGATAATTTGAATATATATAGTTTTGGTTTTTTTAGATTTTTTGAACATTTTCAAATGTGATTCATTGATAAACTTTGTGAAAGGGTTGTATCCGTGAAGGATTTACTTCATAAGCTCTTCAACATGGTTGAGAAATGTTAGTCATCTAATCTATAAACTGGAAGCTTGCGGTCCTATGGATCTAGCTTCATAGTTGGCTTCTCTAATTTACTTGCTGTTTTATGGTTTGTTGAAAGTAGTTGCAGCTAAACTCCTCTAAATCAATTGATTAAGAAGGATGATTGTCCCTGAGACTAGTAGTGAAAAGGTTAAGACCTAAATTCGTGGTAAATGGTTTCTTAGTTTATTTTGTTGTTGTTGAAAGCGCCCTCTATAGAGAGCTCCAGAATGTTGCAATTGTGATCATAAATGGGTAAAATCAGCATATTATTGATGCACTCGATAGGTAAACTGTTTAAAGACAGTATACCTAAAAATATGTAAAGCTTGAAATAAAAAAGCCTTTATCACGTGTAGATTATCATAATCCGTTGTTGCCTCGGTGGGTACTTCCAGCTTTGGAAATCTATCATTGAAAGTGTAAGCAAAGATTTTGCTGATGCAGATTGATACTAGAATGTGCATTACAGCGTTTATCCACCTTCCAATATGTGACTACCAAAATATACATTAAGACCTTTTTGAATTTTGGTTCATGTGTCAGCCTTCTCTGCAACATCAAAATCTTCTAGCTTTCTCATTTTTAGTCAGCTAATAGGTACCAACTTCGATGTGAGTGTTAGGCCAAAGGGTGGGTACAATTTTAGGACATGATGTGTATTGGTTGGCTAAAATGTTTGTAAAAGATTAGGCTGGATTATTTAGGTAGCTTTTTGTAGTTGCTGGAACGTTCTGGCGGATTAAGGTGGACAATTATGGTAATTCATGATTGATTGGAAAGGAACTGGTTTGGTAAATGGACCTTCAGTTAGCGAGTATGGTAGGGATCAATCCATCAAAAAGATGAATTATATAAATTAATTATTAAATGGTATAATTTTAGTTCAAAACACTCATGAATCATACTTAGGTTAATTTTTTAGAATCAATATTTGAAGGATACAGATATTAGGAGAGCAGAATCAGGTCTATAGGGCACTAGGGCTAATATGGCTGAGGTCAATAATATAAGGTTAGTCAAAACCAAATCTTAATTTTGAAATCAGCCCACTACTATTCAAAGCTCAAAAAATGGCCCACTATAATTTACTAAATGAGGGAATACTAAGGTGGATACGTTGCTTTGGGAAAAACAATTATCTTCTGTCCTTAATGAACCTTAAAAACAACACTTTCCAATTTAGCATATGCTCGTTATTAACTGAAAATTGTGGAAGAACATTTTAGTTAGCGAGTAAGTCATGAAAATCACCCATTGATTAGATGGATATAGATAATATAATAAAGGCTGAAAATGTTCAGCGCCATCCTTTCTATCATATGAAGCCAATACCAAATTAAATGGGGCAAACCAACCTAGCAATATTTAGCCAACTGCAACAGAGCCAGGAAGCACCAGCACCATCTGAAGCACGCCAGTAGATGGGTAATCTTGTTAACTTAAACAAAACACCAACCCAATCAACACAATTGATTGCATTTCAAAGTACGCATAGGTGCACAAAAGGGCCACAGGGGCGTGGCAAGGACCTCTGGCACCGACGCTCCTTATTGACGACCCACATGAGGTGACATTTACCACTGAAAACACAGATAAAACTTGTTGAAACAAGAGCGCAAAAAGCTCTTCCTTAATTAGCTTTATTCCACAAATTTACAGTTTACTATGAGTATTACACCGTTAGATTATAAGAGTATTATTCGCTCACTTTATGGAAAATGCTAAAGCCTTTAAGTCAATTACACTATCTTCTCATTTGTAGACTGTTAACAAAATATGGGATTTAATATGGTTCACTTACCAGATCACGCATACTGAAATTAGAGTCAAAAACCTGCATGGAGCTCTATTCATCTCAAGCACCCTCTCTCAATTGAAAAAAATCTTATAGTTAACCTTATGCAATATGACTTCAATTGTAGACCCTAAACCCTTAAATTTGCTCTTCATTATGGAATGATAGTAGATCTGTACTCTCTGTGAACTTTAGCGTTATCTCCTATCACACCTTAAAGAGAAATATTGCACTTCCAGGACGTCATTCATCCCATCACCTGAGGTAACCCAAAATAATGGTCAATCTCCACATGGAGGTTATTGAGGAATGGTATAAGTTCTTCTTAATTGACAATAGCTAGGCGCAAACCCATTTTTCATGGTGAAACGCTATTGTCACATTAAGGTAGTTGACATCCCACAAACAGCTACTCTCCGCCACTGCTCAAGAGCCTTAAATAGGTCAAAAGCGCCCTTACAAGGCTGGACAGCTATTCTCTAAGTTACATAGGTTTCCATTCAGTATCTTTCCCATCAAGCCCTTTTTTTTGAATTTAAATCTGCAGTATTGGATGAAATTCAGGCATTCTTTTAACCCAAGACCCTATTTTATTGCGAACAACTACAAAGCTTCTAATACAAGGACTTGAAGACATGCACACATCATCTCCAAAAGGCTCTCATTAACCACTCCACTAAGTGCTCCGTTGCACCCTACCCTGGCTCCACTAGCGTTCCATCACATCAAATCTCAGCTCCTACCAAACTTCAGCTTAACCACTGGATGACAATCCGTGGCGCACATTAGATGTGACCCCTCAAAGAGTCCTACCCCACCCATACAACCCATTTTATGTGGTTTGTTTGTAAAGTTGGAGGAGGTGAATATGGACTCATTTTCATTAAATGAGGACACCACGGATGCAGCTGTTGAGCACCCTCAGGACCTTTCACTGCACTGTAACGGGAGCAAAATCCTACGTTGGTTTACCAGGTCCTCAAGCACTCAACTTCTAATTCTTATAAAAACCCTTGGCGCTCCACTCAATCACTGCTAATAGTTAAGCTAAAGGAATTATATTAAGTCGCCTTACATCCTTAGTAACAAGAGCTGGCAACCTACTGGAACATGGAGATGAAATGCTATGAGTCCCGCTGCAGCACTGTAGACCTCAATCAGTAAATTTGAATACGTTGCAGGACTTTATATCGAAATCCTGCTTTCCATAACTTCAGATCATCATATTTTTTACCGCTGCCTTAGTTTGTAATATTTCATCTCTTACATAAATAATTCATAAAAAACTAATTGTTGTAATTACTTCTAAACGACTCATTTCTCCGCCATTACTATTGATTCAAGGGTTAGAACCCATTTCTTATGGGACAATAAGGTGGCATCATGTACTGGCCAGGATATCAACTCTAGACTTTTTTACATCCAGTAACTACTTGCTAATTAAAGTCAGTAACAGGATGAATTTATAGGAGCTTCCTACCTCAATCTCTAAAACAATAACTATCCTCTTGTGGGATTTCAGAACTGTCATAAATTGCATCCAAGACTCTTATCCCCTGAAACAAGGGGTCATCCTGCCTCAAATTGGCATAAAAAATTACTAAGTATAGATGCTTCACTGGTGCATTTCCCTCCTTCGCATATAACCTTGTTTTTATGATTAGAAACAAGTAAATATAGGGATTTCCAGTCAGCGTCGCTATTTTAATACTGCTTTGAGACCCTTGATGTTTGGCCGCGTCTCCTCTCCCATATCTTATAACAACAAGTTAAGCGAACACAGGTCACTCACCTTTGTCCTCACCATTATGCTTGCATCAATCAGGTTCTGGCTAAAATTTTCTAGCATCCTTCAATATCTTCTTTGTAAAAAAAGGCTAATAGTGCTTATCTGGATTAGTCTTACCTCCCATCATCTCACCTGATTGATCTACAATAAAATAATGGTGAATAAAGGAAGAACTTGCTTGCATAACAAAAAATGATCTAAAGCCTAGATGACCATGGCTGACGCCAAAGACAAAACTAGATAAAGACAAACATCATCTGGACTAAACTGCTGGCCTTCACCTTCTAACAGTTGATTTTATAAAAGGAAAGTGGCTAAGGAGCTATCACCCACTTATTCTTCGGCAAAATCCTGGTCATTCAAGAAAACAAAACACTGAAAATTAGCACCTCTACCATGTTTAAATAAGAAATCACCTAAAAGATTCAGAGCTTTTACTCCTGCTTTCTTTATCCATACCAGTTGTATGTGTCAGGTATCTGGGGCATAAAATGGAGGTCACAAACACTAACCATTTATCAAAGAACGATAAGTCTCTATTTAATTGTGTTTCATCAAAAACATATTGGAATTATTCTGCAGTCCCCACGGCTAAAATCCCCTGGCCCTTATGATATACCTTTGAGATATAACTTCAGAAACCTGCAGTGGTAGCCAAAATCTTCTCTGATAACTTTTGCTATACGCTTGGAAACTGGCGAGGTCCACAAAATCCAAAGGCTCAATCATGACCTTCATTCAAAAATTTAATATACAACAAAATTTGGTAAAATTTGATGCCACATAGTATTATATAATGCAGACCATAAGCTTTTTATGAAACATATAGCAGCTGCATCACCAAATGGGTAACCTCGCCTCATCTTCTCCCAACTTTCTAATTCCAAAAAGGTCAATATGAGAAAGCTTCAACGACCTCATTTCAATTTTGACAGCTAACTATCATAGGTCATGCAGCTTTTTGGCTCTCCTGGATATGAAGAAGGCTTACAAGCAGATGGCCTGAAAGTATAATTCCATTACCAGATTCCAAATCCACCTAGTGATTTAGTTCTAGATATTGTAGTTCTATAAAAAGCTTTACCCCAGAATCTTGTGCCAACGGTTTTACGCTAGGACCAATATGAAAAGGTCTTAGGAATTGGGAACCTTTGGGCCAATCCTCTTTTATATCACCCTTAACTGTCTCTTGGCTTCCTTACAGGATTCGCTAGTGTAGATTTTGGTCCCAAAGTAAGGCCCCCACACAACATTGCATTTATAATCACACAACTATTTCCAGTTGAACTTATTCATGTTGCACTCAATACTGTGGTCTTTAAGAGGTACATTTGGGCGTTTAACTCTAAGGGTAACACCTTCAAGCAAACATTTGCACAGTTGGGACCCCACCTTCCACCCACCATATGTGCTTGAACACATGTGCGGTATTCTCCATCAAATGGACGTTCTCATCAACCATCAAGTAGTTACACTAAATGACCACAAGAACTTGATCCTTGGGCAGTCAGATCCTAGATCTCCATCTAGAATCGCTGACCTCTCAAGGATGAGACCTAATGGCCAACACACTACTCCTCTCTAAAGTCTCACTTTAATTCACGTCTCCCATAAATGATCATCTTTTATACGCGGCTCAACATGCATCTTTGCTGTAGATCTAGGTCTCAAACCATTTTCTAACATCACACACCATTCTCAACCCCACAGTTAAGGAGGTTAGGGCTTCTAATTACACTCTCTCAAGCCACCATAAGCATATCTGAAGTCCCTTTGGCCGATTGTCTTCTGGGGCGCAGCCCACTCCCCATTGGGTGCCCGTGCTCCGCCATTCTGTGTCAAAGTCTCTGGGCCTTCATATAGTACCATTGACCTCTATAAGAGAACTACTTACAAACCACTTAGATTATCTCTGAAACCATTCTCGTCCTATAATAGAACTAAGTTATCCTTTTTCTGAACCATGTAGGCGCGCAAGTTTACCTCATCTTTTTGATGAGATGACACTGGCTTCAAATCTGGTCGCCATGCTATTGGCACAATGTAAAGATTGTCACAACTTATTAACCCCTTCAGATAAATCTCCTATCTGCCTGCAAAAACTTGAACTTCTCCCTCCCTCCAAGAGATTCAATCTCAAAAAGCTATGGCAGAACGTTAATAACATCATTCTTTCAGCAAAGGTGTCCATCACATCATATGGTGCAATCACTGTTTGTACAGGGTTGGACTGCATTGTCCCTACCTTCCAGAAACATTACTGTCCTCAGTAAGCAGAGCCAAATAACCTCACCACCTTCATTTTAACATGTACAGGCTTTGTCACATTTGGGAAAAGATTTGCATGTTCCTCCAATATGATGATCTGTACAATTTGTTTAAGATCGATTGTTTTAGCAGATGTTGCCTGATTTCTACTGATCACTCCAAGTTCTCACATATGCCATAGTTATCTGGATCAGCTACAATCTCTTTCTTTGAATTTCCTCTGTCTTGCAGGTGTGGACCCTTCCACACAAGATCACCCACTTTCAGGTACACTTCAAGATGGCCCTAAAGGCTTTCATTATATTACACCCTCCCTCACTATGTCCTAACTTCTTTAAATCTCTGGAATATGACCCCTCATTTTATTGACGTCTCCTACCTCTTTTTCTCTCTTTTAGGCTCTTAGGATTCCAGTCAAGTTTCAAAAATTGATGAATTTTCCTAAAGCGTGAAACATCTAGTAATAAAGAGATTGATAATATGCACATGAACTGTCATCCGCCCCTCAGGCTTATAACTATTTTAAGAGAGTGTACCATCATTACAGACACCACAACACAGTTTGTACATACTGCACGCCAAACTAAAGCTTAGTAGGAACCCACTTTGGTGCTATACTTTAAGACTAAGTTCACTCCAGGCAAGGGAGCTATAAAAGAATAGATATAGCTTATGAGAATATCATTAAAGTAGTTAATGAAAATTATAAAACTTAATTTAAGCATTTTTTGAGATAATAAGCATAAAAAGTGCTTGGAGCTACTGTTTGAAACCACTACACAGGTCAAAGTTGTATCTCTTCAATATTCTGATATTGAAAGTGCTCAAGTTTGACCAACAATGAAACAATAATATCTCAGTATAAATTAGGGAGAATGTCAGTTGTGATATAATCAAAAATTATTATCTTAACACAGAATCTTTATACTATTGGTGCTTTGGAACTTGAAACAGCAGAGAAAAACTACTAAATCACTAAAATTTATGCTCTGAAACTCTTGATGCAAATGACTTTAGTATCTAAACCAGCAATTACGCTAAAAGCCTTTAAGGTAGCTCTGATTAAGTTATTACCACTTATAAAACAGAGTTGTTAACTATGGTCACTAGAAACGCCACCATGAATGAAAAATTTACTTTGCTAAGAGTTTTATAGAGATTAGACTAAAAGAAGACTTTATAGCCACATTAGCAATAATACGCAAAATTCAAGTTATATTAAAACAATTTACAAATAAGGAGAGCATTTTTGAAGAGATTTAATTTTTTAGAATAGTGAAACGAGGCACCATAAAGAGGAAACAGTTATTCAGTAGCAAAGGTATAACACTTTCAGATTTACAACAACAAACCTTGTCTAAGAGTAGATTAATGATATTATATTGTAAGATTCTCATGCAAGGCAACTAGTTAATCATCTTAGACCAGAAGTTAAGTGAATGCTGGACCATCTTGACAATTCTATATGTCACATGACCCAAAGATAACTCAGATTGGTAAGACCATAACAGATGACAAGAAGTTGGCTTAAATAACTATGCAAATTTTGCATAAAAGAATGACGAGTCACTTGAGCCTTTTAAGGAGTCTTAACTCTTAAAAAATGAAAAATACAACTAGACAATGAGTAAAATACTAAATTACAGCCTTTTGATTTAAAAGATATACAAAAGGGAAAATTATCATGTTTAAGGTTAAAGTACTTCAGCCTTAATACTAAGACATATAGCTATATAGATTATGAGCTTAATTAAGAATTGAAGTTTGCACCAGTCATCATATACTAGGCAAAGTTTTAAACTCTGGGACAGTTTCAAACAAAGCCTTAGAGTTTATTTAGAACTAGTGTTACAATTTGTCACATAGTCCACTCCACACAGGCTGTGGTGTGTATTATAACTTTAATGATTTCCTCATATAACCACTTCTACCTTAGATACTGAAGAATAAACTATGTAATTTAAAGTTTTAAGTCTGCTCAAATACAAAGTGGTACTAGAAATACAGTTCTAAGGAGAAGAAGGAGTGGAATAAAATATATTGTCTTATTATAGCCAAAAATAATTTGCTCATTCAAATTAAAATGATGACAAGGGGCTAAGCAACTATAATTATCTATCTAATCAAAGTCAGTACTACCACTATATCCATGCGAAGAAATGGATTGTAGAAAGGAGAACATAGAATATTGCTTGTTGACACCAACGTGGATATACCAGAACAAGTGATGCTTGAGATTAGTGTCTTAAAGGAGTTAGAGACTGAGAGCACTAATTGATGCCAGTATTTTTTTTAGTACTAGATGGTCCTTGATGCCAGTATTCTATGCATCCAAATACCAAGAAGAAATCAATTTTTTACTAGAAAGAGTAATGGAGAGCCCAGCTCAGCTTTTAAAGTTTAATAACAGCAAAAGCAAATAAATTACTAAAATATTTTGCAGTAAAATTCACCATTAGCTTTCATTAAATATCAGATTGCCATGATCAACTGAGCAAGAATAACATGAGCTCGATGAACTCCTAGATCAAAGTGAGGACGTTTCAGTAATGGGCCCAACTACTTGTGATTTTTTAAGAAGTGACCCACAAAGCCTGTTTTGGTAATACCATACCTTTCAAGTCTAAACCATGCTGACGGTCCAATATTAAAGAAGAGATATCTTAAATGAGGTGCAACAGAACATGGATGACAATCTGAAGCGACCATCCATAGATCCTTGAGCGTCCCCTTATACTAGTAAAAATAAAGGAAGAGACTAGAAATATAGTCCTGGGTTACCAAAGCTTGAATGCCCAGATAAAGAAGGTCAACTCACTTGCTGCGCAACACAAATGACATGAAACAATTAGAGGCTCATGATAATAATCCGTGTGTACTTATCAAATAGAGCTAGCTGATGAAGTTATTCTAAGAGGACCAAGAGGATTAGTGTTGATAGCCAGCCAAGGTCTCTACAAGAAAAGTATTACAGAGGACTTGTGCAACACCCTGGCTATGTTGCAGCTAGTTATGAGATAGTTATTTATGATTTGAAGATGTCAAAGGCGCTTGTCTACTTAGTCAATATCACTTTATTTAACAGGACATCCATGGGAAAACTTGCACACCTAAATGAAGTTTTCACTTGGTTGAGACAAAATAAACTATGGTGAAGAGAACAAATCTATCCTTTGGTTTTCTTTTTAGAAAATTCTGTCAATAAAGTATACAAAAAGATTCAATATAAGGATAAATGAAAAAATAGCTAATATAAGTTCTCCAAAGTGCATGAGAGATGTTAAGTGCTTTTGGAGATTTTAGGCTAATAACAACAGTTTATACCAATCTTAATATACATCTCAAAGCCAATTAACATGCTCTAAAAATTTGCGTTGCTTTGATGAGGTAATAAGAAGAAGACTCTCATAATATAACACTAAAATTTGTTAAAAGAGCCAATTTTAAATTTTTCTATACTTTACAAAGATATAATATTTATACATAAAAAATGAGTGTAGGATGGGACCATCTTACCACTATTGGATTTAGATGACGTAAACTATCTTATATAAGCCTAATAAAGACGTATTAAAGCTTTTGAAACTATAAAGTCACCAGATATGAAAGTCTAACTGTTATGTGAGTAATGAGACACTTATGACTATATACCTGTGTAGTTCATCCCAAGCAATTTCCATCCTTCTTTGAGATTGGTAACCAACAAGAAGGACCTTTGTATGTATCAAAATTTGAGGATCTCTCACTTGATTCTTAATTCCTGCATGGTAAATTGGTCTGAAGTTCAGCCAATGGATCTTTGATTATGCCAGTTTCTTATGGTTTTAGAACTGTTTAGAAACACACTAAGCATTTTCAAATGGCTCCAATTTTTCTGGCTGACTTTGGGTTTGATTCTTCTTTTGATATTGGGAACTTCAGCTGAGTCAGGAAAAGCTGCAAGCTGTGGATCCTGAGATCCCAGATTGCTGACACTCTCCAAAAGCAACTTAAGATACAAATAAAAAAAAGATATAACAAAATAGACTTTTATCAGACTAAATTTTTTATAATAATTCATTAGGCCAGCCAACGGTATTTATACCATCTAGGGCAATTCCTGGCCACATAAGCATGCAATCTCAAAAGATAATTTTACCACCTCAGTTTGGCCCTTGAAATGATACAACAGAGACCTATTGTTAGGTTTGTTGGCGGAAATTTATACTAATATTTGGGAGGATTTCAGGAACAAAAATTGCAATAATGAGCATGCAAAATGGTCCTAGGATCATCTCAAAATGAGTTTCGTCATACTGCTGAGAAAAACAGTTTCTAGGAGATTTTGTGGTCAATTCAAATAAATGATGTACCCTTAATTGGGACATTGATAGGCCTCTCTTGATAGTACTATGTACTCGCATTTGGGCAGTCCATGTGCAAGTGCTATTGTGCAGGTTACGCATATTGGCATACAAAAATTATTCTAGGACAAGCTCCAAATATATTAAAATCATACTGCTGATGTAGCAACTTCCTAACTGGGATGCCAAATGACCCTACAGATAACACTAGATACTCCCATTTGGGCAGTCCATGTGCAAGTGATATCATTTCAATTATGTGTACTGACATACAAATGTGCCCTAAGATGGGAAATTGATTACATTGTTGATTTTTTTGATTGTCCATGGGAATTTTAAACATTAACTTTGGGTCAGACCTGAATAATTTTGTATACAGATTTCTTAATATTGGTCTCAATTAATTGGGACTGGATGCTGAGGTTTTGGGCAGAAATTCTAGCCCAACTGTGTGAATGTATTGAGCATGAGCTTCTGATAGAAAAATTAATTAATTTTGACATTGAGTTGTTCAACCTGGCCTAGTAATTGCAGAGAAGGTTGATCTAAATGTGCAGGGATATTTGGCCCAAAATTTAGTAATATAATTAAATCCATGTAGCAATAATCAGCCAAGCCATGTTATTGCGATATGTTTTAATTAGATTATTAGTTTAAGCAATAGAAGGGAAAATTGGCCCAATCTGTAGGTTGTTGAAGGGTTTATTTTTGAGTCAACCACAGAATCTGACATAATCCCCCACTTAACTCGAACATAAGCCCTATGAATCCCAATTAGCCTTCACTGATCATTGTCATTGTAATTCCATCTGACCAGCTGACAATTCTGGTAGTTGAATTCTCTTTTTATTAACTTTGGCCTGAACTTCTAACGATTCTGGATTTAAATCCACTTATTGTTAATTTTGGCCCAAACTGCCGATGATTCTGGTGTATTATCCTCTCCCCACCCCAAGTGCAAACTAAAGTAGTAATTAGGTAATATATTTTTTAATTTTTTAGGTATATACTTTTTTAATACTATTATATATATAGATAGAATATATATATTCTTTTCCTTTATTTTATTTTGTATGCAATGCTAGTTTTTATATGTTACTTTTTTCTTTTCTTTTGTTTCTCTTTTTTGATCATCCAGCTTATTAGCCTTTTTATAAATTTAAGTGGAACAGTTGTATATAAAATTGGCCCTAACTTCTCTGTTAACATGTGTTGTTTTCTCCATGTTGGTCAAGGTATGCAAATCTCTCATTATAACAATATTGTTAAGGTTGATTAGGTCAATCAGGCTTGTATCCACATTAGCTCCCCTCACTGTGATAAGATCCAAGGAGTAGGAGGTACTAGTATCAGAGCTAATTTCCATTATGTTGTTGCATTTACGTTTTGCTGAAACTGCCATAAACTGGATGTGTTGATCCCTTTCAGAAAGTAAGTGTCACTGATTTTGAGTGAGCACCAATTGTCAAAATTTGAGGATTGCTCGCTTGATTTTTTAATTCCTACATGGTAAAATGGGCTGAAGCTTAAATAATAGACCTCAATTATTCCAGTTGCTTATGATTTTAGAACCGTTTGGAAACACACTAAGCATATTTAAATTGCTCCAATTTATCTGGCTGACTTTGGGTTTGATTTTTTTTGTAATCATGAACTAGAGCTGAGCCAGTAAAAGTTTCAAGTCGTTAGCCTGAGATCCCAGCTTGCTGTTACTCTCCAAAAGTGACTAAATATACAAATAAAATTGAGATATAATAAAATAGACTTTATTAGACTAGATACTTTGATGATAATTCATTAGGTCAGGCGCCGGTATTTATACCTCTAGGGCATCTCCTGGCCACGTTTAAGCAAGCAATCTCAACAGATATATTACACCTCAGTTTGGCCCTTGAACTGATATGACTGAAACCTATTGTTAGGCTTGTTGGTGGCAAAATAATCTCATATTTGGGAGGATTTCAGGAATGAAAATTGCAACAATGAGCTTGCAAAATGGTCCTAGGATCATCTCAAAATGACTTTTGTCATACTGTTGACAAAATACTGATTCTGGGAAATTTTGTGGCTAATTCAAATAAATGATGTATCTTAATCAGGATGTCACCAGGCCTCTCTTGAAAGCACTATGTACTCCCATTTGGGCAGTCCATGTACATGTGCTATCATGCCAGTTACACATATCAACATTAAAAATTATTTTAAGACCAGCTCCAAAATATAATTTATCATACTGCTGACGTAAATGACACCCTAACTGGAATGTCAACTGGCCCTCTCATTAGCACTAGGTACTTCCATTCAGGAAGCCCTTGTGCAAGTGCTATTATTCCTATTATGTGTACCGACATACAAATGTGCCCTAAGGCAAGAAATTGATTATGTTGTTCATTTGTTTAATTGTCCATAGAACTTTTAAACGTTAACTTTAGGTTGGTCCCAAATATATTTTGTATATGGATTTCATTTTACTGGTCCCAATTAATCAGGACTGGTTGCTGAGGTTTGGGGCAGCAATAATCGGCCCAATTGTGCGAATGTATTAGGCCTGAGCTGCAAATAGAATAATTAATTGAGTTGAGGTTGAGTTGGTTAACATGGCCAGGTAGTTGCAGAGAAAGTTGGCCTAGTGGTGCGGGGATATTTAGCATGAGCTTTAGTAATATAATTAAATCCATGTAGCAATAATTGGCCTGAGCCCTGTTATATCAATAGATTTCAATTAGATTAACAGTTCAAGCATTAGAAGGGAAAATTGGCCCAATCTGTAGGTTGTTGAAGGGTTTATTTTTGAGTCAACCACAGAATCTTACAGGGCGCCTTGCTTTTTTTAACAATGTAATTTAATAGGTATGATAAAATTTCTAAATTGATCTGGAAAGAAGCGCATGAATGTGGATTGATATTCATGGTTACCAATCTTTTACACAGAAGCACAAAAGAACAAGATCTATGAAATAAAAAGAATACAAGAATGTGAAAGGGAAGAAGAAGTTTCGCCCTGAATAGACCATAAAGAGCTATACATAATTAACAGTAATAAAGTATGAACAGTTAGAAAAGTTTACTTAAAATAATAGTAGCCATATGTGGAGCCAAGTGAGCGCATGTTATCATATTAAAAGGACACTAAAAAAGTTGGCAATGGAGTCTATAAAAACCTGTCATCTAAAAAAGTATCTCTGCTTGTAGCAATGATGGATGATATCAGTCAGCACTAGAACTCTGCTTTGAATTTGCCATTACAGACATTCATGAAGATGATTGTTTTTAGCCTGACTTCTACTATATTATTTCACAATACTCCATTGACATTGCAGAATATCTCTAGTGTCATCCTAAGAAACCCAGTTTACAATCATTGCTATAAACCACTTTATGAAGTGGGTATGTAGGGCACTCATTTTTGAGACTCTATGGTATAGCCCTAGAAGCATGGAAAAAGCAATAATTGCAGAAGTCTAAGGCTTAAATAAGTTTATTCTTTATTTTTTGGAGCCAAGTCACGCTTAATTCAGGTCAGCTAGAGCATCTGTTCTATAGTATGATCAGTAAAAGTTTTATTAAACTCATGCCCCAAAGAGAGATAAAAATATAACGGCAAAATCTTTTTTAAATCAAATATGGGTCTTATATGTTACATTAAACAATAAAATCCCCTCTAAGAGAAAGGGAAATAATAAATAAATGAAAGGGAGTTCTGGATGGGAAGCTCTTAGTCAGGAAGTGCATCTAAGATGTAAAAATCCAATTTTCAGCGTTATTCTTATAGCTAGAAATGACGTCTAAAATGACCCAAGTTGGATGAGGCTTGGTATTACTTAGGTTGATTATTGGGCACCCTAGATCCATACACTTTTGAGGGTACATCTCAATTTACTGCTTGAAAAATCACCCAAAGTAAAAATCAATTGCCATTTAAATAATCTTTTGCCTCAACGGATCAGAATTTAATTTTGGGTTTTAAACTCATTTCAGTCAAAAGGGTATTTCCTTACTATGAGTCTAGACTTACCAACTAAGAATTCTATTATAGTTTATCAAGGAAATCCGCTAACCTCCTTTTATGTAAAATTATCATTTATCTCATGGGATTAAAAAGATATTAGTCTTCCAATAAAGTCTGATACTTTATTATTCTAATCACCCCATTCAAGATTACTAACAGGGGAGTACTGACGTAGGGACGGCTATCTAAGCACTTGAAATTAACTACAGTTTATATGACGTGACAAATTACTCATCCGAGCATACATAGGATATAACATATGGCTCATCCCATATTGAATCCCTTTTTTCTCCTTTGGGCGCTATACAATTATGGTAGTACAAGAACAAATCTTAATCCTCAAAAGCGGTATAATGTTGGCAGGATGCATTGCCTTATTGACTTTCTCTTGTAACCATTTTGTCTATATTTGTCATTGACTTGATTTGAAGTTTTATTATCTTCTGAACTAATCTTCTTAGACCTTTATTAGGATAATTAGTATTATCATTGTTAACTTGACGGGATTATGTTGCCATTATAATGGTTCTCATTTGTATAAGCCCTTAAAGGGTGACATTTAATGATGAAATGAAAACTTATCCTGTAATCCATTAAAGAACTTAGGCGTTATTGGTCCCAGTGAAGTGGATCAGTTGTAGCTCTCTTTAGTGATATTAAAATAAATGTAATATGTTCTTTATACATTCAGTTGGTTGATGTTTTTTAGGCGCTGGAAAGAGTTGATGGTTTCCCGTGCTCATAGCTAAGATTCTCAAAGTACTTGAAGTAAAATTTTTCTCATTATCATATAGCAGTACCTGTGAGCAACCATGCCTACTATTAATGCATTGATATAAGAATTGGTGGTAGTTTATGCATTAAGCGCCAGAAAGGCAATCACTTTTACTCACTTTGTGAAATGATTGATCTCTATAAGGATATATTTCCTCCTGAAATTTGGGAAGATAGCTATGTCATATAAACTGTTGATATGGAGTGGCTGCTGAGGGGTCATGGGCTGATACTTGAACTTAGCCTTATGTGGCATTTGTTTTGATCAAGTTATACAGGCATCTAAGTCTTTTACCAGAGTTTCCAGTTTTCCTTCCCAGTAGTAATAATTTTTAATACATTTTAAGTCTTTCTAGCTCCTCCATTCCATAAACAATTGTGATCTTCCAATATGACTGGTACCTGTTTAAAGGTTTCAAGTAAGGTAACTAGTCAGCTCCAACTTTATTATAAAATAAATCATCATGAACTTTAATATTTTATAATTGTTATTTCAGCATTTAGTGTCAACATAAAACTTTGTCCTCCCAAGAGTCTGGCTTCTTGAGCAGGCTATGTAACCTTTCGCTTAGCTGTTATCTTAATGTAATAGGGGTAATCTAGTCAGTCCAATATGTTTATGTGCCTTGTTTCAGCTCAATGGCCGATTTTCCTGTCATAGTGATGAAGGTTAAGAGCCCACTAGGCTAGTCTTCCTTTTAAGTTTTTCATAATTTGCAACCAGACTAAATTAACTTGTCTGTAATAACTGAAAAGTTTGTACTATACAAGAAGGGACAGAAGTGTTTCACCAAAAGTATAACAGATTAGTATTTCTTCTCTATATCACTTTTTATTGTGCTTAGCTTTTATAAAAGCCTTATTGTAAGAGGGCACTGGGTGATTGATGCCTTCATCCATTTGCAAAAGAATGGACCCTACGGCTAAGTTGGAGGTGTCTGCAAAAATATAAAGGACTTTTTATGATTTGAGTGTCTCAAAAAATAAGTTTTTAAAAAAGTACTTCAATGTCTTGAATGAAGTTTATTCTGTATTCCATATATAAAGGCTTGTTTTTGGAAAGAAAAGTAAAAGAGGTTTGGTGAGTTGAGTGAAATCAAGGAAAGGAAATGACAATATCCCATCTTTTTAATATTAACAATATATCTCTGAGACTCTTTGGCTTAGGCATCTTGGAGACTGCTTCTACCTTATTGTACAAGCTTAAATTCCTTCCCCAATATGGCATGCCCTAAGAATTCTAATTCTTGTCAGAAAAAAGCACTTTGTAGGCTTTATACTGATGTTGTATTTTAAAAGTCGTTGAATAACTGACTTGAGGTGGTCCTAGTAATTGATAAATATTCTCAAAAGCACTGTTATGTTATTCTAGGTAAAATAATAACACAGCTTAATTTTAGAACTGGTATGATAAGATCTATTGCCAATGGAACGATGTGAGAGCGTTACATAATCCCTGAGGGATAAAGATAAAGTATAATAATTCTTCTGTGCATATATATGCCCATTTTTCTTGTTCTTCTGGTAAAGATCCATCTGCCAATAGTTTCAGGAGAGAGTCCATAGTGAAGAAAGAAATAAAAGCCAAAAGAGTCTGGCCAGAGCATTGTCAATTCGTGCAATCAGATAGCCTTACTTCTTTATCAGGATAATAAGCTTATTTTAATTGATCATTATTTTGTGACCACAAATTTTATTTTTTATAGGTAACAGAGGGGAAAACCATGGACTTTTTATGCACAAGTATGCTGACATCCTATAATCACTTGATCTCAGTATTCATTTATTTGTCATTTACCTTTGACTTCCTAAGTGGCTTTGATCATATTGAGGTTGAGTCTCCTACATAATTAATATGTGTTTAGTTCTTCTTGTGACCATATTTATTCTGACGTGTAGAAAACAACTTGATAATCTTCAAGTAATTAATGCCTCTCCCAAGTCCCTTCAAAATTAATTTATCAGATACGTGGAGTTGATGTATGGTGCAATTTAAATTATTAGAGGGTAGGCCAAAATCAAAGTGATTACACATAAATTATACCTTGAAATTTTATAAATGTTAATTAATTTCCTTTCCAAATCTCTTATACATCTTGACTGAAAATATCTTAGTTTGTAGCGATTCTAAGTTATAGCTTAATAGGGCGCTTGTAAGCTGGATCATGGACTCGTGGTAAACTCTTGTTTCAAATCTAATGACTCCATAAACACTAGTGATATAAAACAATCTTTTCAGGGGTTTCTTCAGGTTTATTCTGGTTTAAACTACTGTCTGTTCCAATTTTAATTTTACCTCCTTGTTAACATAAAAAGGTAAGCCATCTGCTGCCTCTGCAAAGTTAAAAAACCTTTTAGTATTTTTTCCAGAGTTATTATATTGTAAAAACAAAGCAAAAACAGGGAAATTACCAAAACAAGAGTATTCCTTCATGCTGGAGTCTTTATTATCCAGCACAAGAAAAACGCTAACTGAGAATTGATGAAAATCTTTTTTCAGATTAATGACTACATAATAATTAATCATAAACTGTGTCTCAGTAAGTATAACATATGAGCTATTGTCCAGCACCTGGGAGAGCTGAAAAACTAATTTGCAAAATCAAATTGGCAGGGGTGAATATGCACCTTTTGCTTAGAGTTTTATTTTGGATCTGCAGTACTATACACTTGGGTTTAATTGTGGTCTGGGGAAAGTTTATCTTTTTGTTGAGATAAGTGAGATAACAATGATTGGCTAACCCATATCCAATTTAGTTAAGACTCTGACCTTCTTAATCACCACTCCTTAACTACTTATAAGTCCTCCAAACTTTGAAGTAGTGCTAACATTTATATGGGGCGCAATGCTGCATTGTGCTTTCTGACAACCATAAGATATTTTCTCAAGCAGTATTTACATTTGAGCTCTTCTACCTTCTTAAACTTTGCTTCATCCATGGTAACACTATAGATTTATGGAAGCTATATGGGAGGTCTCAGGTTTTTGTCTATCAACCACACTGAGAAGAGGGTTCTTTGATGTCTAAGACATAAAAGAAGCTTCATTTGACTGATGTGGCGTGCATAGCTAGATTTGGGATACTACTTAACCAGCAACAACGGCAGCTATGGCATATTCCAATGTTACTATCCTTTAATGTCATCAGAGTTTATGACTTGATATAGATGCAATCTGAAATTTTCCCAGAGTTTCATTTTGGCATACCACAATCCTCATAAAAACTTTTTGTTTATACTCAAGCTTTGCTTGGAGTCAAATTCTTAAATAAGTGTTTCCTTCACTTCACTACAAATAGTCAAGTCGTTCATGTGATACACCTTAACATCTTGAGTCATACATCTTAAACAAGACAACATGTTCTTAACCTCTTTGATGATCATCTGACCCTTTTATTGCAGCTTTATAAACAGAGAGGAAAGAGGTGATGCTCTCTTTTCCAGGTGTTACTTGTCCTTGAAAGTAGGTAAAAAGGTAGTGAATTTCAATCATGTGACAACAGGAACTCCAAGAGCTAAAGATTCAGTTATTTCAGTATGATGACATTTTGTAAATTTATCAAATGAGCCATGGAGTTTGATCTTGCATAGGGGCAAGAAGTCTCTCAATTTTTAGCAGAGTTTGTCTTGGTGTGACATCCAGCAAGTTGATGCGTCTTTTGAATAACCTTATCATTACATATGTATTTAGTGTAAGTATTTAGATCATGGAACTGTTGACAAGCAGAGGAGCGTTGCAAACTTTTTCAAATTACCGCACAGGTTCATGCTGTGCGTTATATATTATTTATATATATTTTTTAGTACTAGATATATTATTTATATATTAGAGGAACAGGTTTTCAATAGTATCAAGACTATTTTCTTAGTAGAGCTCATAACCAAATTGAGTATGTCCTCAACGTTAGACAGGTGCTAAAGCTCTTCCTTCTGATACTAAAAAATACTTGAATTCTTCAAGACAAAAATTTCTATCTTTTAATCTTCCTTTACGGTTGGCAACTTCTGGACTAAATGAACTTCTCTCTTCCTCTTATGACACAAAAGATTTTAAGAAATTAGAAGCAGATATTTATAAAGAAATATTAAGCAACTCCAATCTCAAGAGTACAATACAAAAATGTTAACAACTAAATATGTATGACATCTTTTTAATTTCTTCTTTATTAAATAAAAATAAAGGATTTAAATAAGGAAATCTGACGTTTAACTCTTCTGTTAGCGCCTCAATCTGAATAGCAGCCATTGCTGATTTAGACCTCAGAATTTATCCAAAAATGACGATTACTTCATTTGTTTAGTCAGATTCCACTGCTAACTAGAAACAAACCCTCCTGGGTTGTGTATATAAAAATGTGTTAAACGTCTTCACCAACACCAGCGAATTATCTTAAAAATATAGCAACCAGTTAAGGTAATGGGACCTTTTAGTTATTAACATCAGTTCACATTGCCTATTAGGTTAACCCGTAAGTTGCTGAAGGCTAAAGCGTTATCAACGCCTGGCAACTACCAATAAAACCTTAACTAATTATCAATAAATTTAAATAATTTCATACAAGACTTTTAACTTATTTTGTTGTTAAGTAATAAATTGTCCAGTTGTAAAAATCTTGAGTATCCTCCCAGACAGAACATCTTATTCAACGGGATAAAATCTAGAAGAAATAGTTAACACCCTATTAGGAATAATAACAAAAGTTTATCATATGAAATTATAATTCCTACATCCATGGTGGGTTTATAGTTTATCAACCCAGAGAATAAAGCAGATAGTATATAATAGATTAATCTTGATGATGTAGACATACTAATATCCCAAAAATTCCCCAATTGACCAGATGTAAAGATTTATAGGTTTCTTTTTTGGCCAATAACCCCTATAAACTATTAATTGCACAGGCTTGGTTTTGTGAATTTTTTTCCGCATTGTATAATAATTGATATGATCAGTTGATGATATTATGATAAATTTATCCATAGTTGAATGGAAGTCCTAGATCTCGGCCCAACACTTGGCCAGTATTTCCTCTTGATATGTGATGTCTTGGAATAGGGATTCATTCCATTGTACCATCTAACCCAATCTTTCTTTAATTTTTTATTTACACTCCTCTGGTTTAACACACAGTTGGCAGCAATACATGATTTGTTTCCACTTATTCTCTGGATTCCCACTCAGATCCTTACTCTTTTCCTTAAAGAGTCTACCAATTATCGCACACTGCAATAATATCCCTGTAATAATAGAACAGATTAATGCTGATAAAGTTCCCTAAGTATATCTAATGTATACTGTATTATTATATGGTAAATACTACTATTTTTTATTAGTGAATTCTAGGGAATTTATAGTGAGGTATTTGGCGCCCAACCCTCAGTTAACATCTCCTCAATGAAGCGGCAGCCGTTGCCCTTGAATCACCCATCCTCATCTCAGTAGAGTTGGTCTTCCCCATCCTGGCTAGGATTCCATCATAGGACATCCTTGAGACCTAAAAGGTAAAGAGTTAGAAAACGTGTCCCAAACGTTTTCATCTTGATCCAAGCAAACCAACCATATTTGGCATGCGACCTGCTTAGGTAATGGGACTTGTTACTCATTAAGGCAGGTTGCAAACCAGCTGATTGATTTTCTAGTTGCAGGCTGCATCACTTGCCTTACAACTTACATCTTAAATTTCCAATCAGTTAGTGATGAAATCCTACTGATCCCAATTGGTATACCTGATAGTTAATCAACTATCAAAAGCCCCTATTTCGTGGGCAATCTGCTCAATGTGATCTTAAGCATTCATCTGGATCAATCCCCAACAGATATGACCAGGTGAATAACCTGATTCCCCCAAACATAGTTACCCCAAAATCAGGGTCAACTGATTTCCAACTCACCTCGCATTATGGAATTATCCCCTAGAAATTCCTGGTAATCTAAACGGCAGGAATTATGGGCAAAAATCCCAACACATCCACCCTCTTTCCTAGATTTCCAGAAAGAAAAGGACCGGGGCATGAGAACACCACTTTAGAAACTTGTTTAAATACTTCATTTGCGTAAGTGAAGTACAAACGCCAGTACTCAATGCTGCTCAGGACAACCTTTAGCATGCGGCTCCCTTCCTCTTCCTCCTTGATACTGCCTTCTCAGAGTGCGGTCCCCACAATCTTCTGTCATGCCAGGCTGATCAATTTACTCATGATGATATTAATCCCAGGATCTGGTTTCCCACATCAGGGCATATGTCCCACTGTCATATTTAGGATTCTTGGTCTGGTGTCCTCAATTTATTGATTTTCTACTCATCCTTGACATGTGACTCTTGCCATGAAAGTTTGCTTCATAGCCCAATTAAGAATGCTCATTTATGTTCACCCTTGTTATTTTTCTTCTCATAACCTAGAGCTCATATCATTCTTAGTTCTTCTCTGTGGAGCTTATCCCATTAATTTTGGGATTAATTTCTCCGAATTAGAGCTTAATTGGTTGTAGAGTGCAAAATGTAGACTATCATATAAGTTTAACTTCCCCCTCTCTTGTCCAGCTCATATGTCAAATTCTGAGTTGTGGTACCAACAGATGCTCAAAGTTTGTCTGATCAAGATCTTTGGCTCTTCCAGAAGATGAGTTGGGGTGCATGATGGAACCTCTTCTACGGTCCTTCCAGGACTTATACCCCTATCTGGTACCAGTAGCTAGTACTTTCATGGATTTACCAGAATCAGTAACCAACCCCTTTGAAACCAGGCTAGCAATCATCTCAAATAACTCACAGCTAATTATTTCTCTGTTGTCAATTCCAGAATTAGATTTTGACTCTATCCTAGATCTGGCTCCTTTTGCATATGCGCCTAACATCATCGTTGATGCTCTTGAAGTAATGCCCTTCACTATTGATCATTCCTTCCTTACCAGGTTGGACTTGCTTCTGGAGTTCCTCTTCTGACTTGGTCAACAAACAAGCCAACTGTCTAGGCCTGAACTCTCTATTAGCAACAGTTTACATTTCGAACTCCCTTATGCAGAATATAGGGCCCAAGTCACCAAGGCTTAGTTCATAGCTCTTAATTCTTCTGATCTTAAGAACACCCTAGATTGTGATATTGCAGCTTATGCTCCTCGCTTTGCCGGCCATATTCTTTTTGTTGGGTCATGAAGCTTCAACCTCTCCCAGTTTACAATGCTCCACCTGCTTCAGCTTCTAAGAAGCTTGTAGTTGTCACTTGTAGGATGCCATTCACTCCTTACAAGACTATCTCATTTCTGGCACATCCCATTTGTATCTCCTGCTGATGGCTTTTATATGGGGCATGATTCAGCAACCGCCATCTAGTATCTCTTGTTTGTTGCTGGCCCATATGTCCAGTGTTCTTGACAAAGCCCATTGGCAAGCACCTAAGGCTAATCTTCCAGCTCTGGTACCATATCAGGATTACTTGGAGTTATTCGCTAACTGCCTCTTCCCATACTGTTACTTCCATTCCCACTCCAGGGTTTCACATTTTACTTCTTTTGACATCTCAATTTCCCTTCCCCTGATTACTTTCTCTCAAGGATCTGTGTCCGCTCAATGTCTTAGTTGCATATAGGTTTAGCCCTCACTGGCGTCTGATCTCACATAGATTTTGATGGGTTATTCACTCATACTGTGATCCATCCTCCCTCCCCAAGAGGTGACATAGGCATAATCATCCCCAAATAGAGGATAATCAATAAAAATTAAAAAGTATAAGATATATTGGTTTTTTCTATGCAGTTTTAATAATTGTTTTTTTTTTGATATCTTTATCAATCTTTTATTTTTCTTCATTTTCCATAGGACTTGACCTTGTTTCAGTTCAGCAGTCCATCTTTTTATTTTTTTTTTCTCAAACTGGATCCTAGGTGATCTTAGACTTACCAGTTTTTTATGGTTCAGAGGTCTTTTTCAGACATGACCTAATCATTAGAAAATAACCAACTTAATTACTCAGAAGTCCTTTGGGAACTCTTTTTTGTTACCTTTCAATGATACATTGATTTAAATACTTAGCATAGACTCGATTACTACTCTTCCATCCAAGAGGTTCTTGATGGAGTAGGAGTCCATCGCTATCTTGGCATTAATCTCAAATGGACACAACCACTACTTGCATAGTTTGTTTTATCTTTAAACCATGCATATTGTGATAGGCAACTCTTTCGCCTATTCAGTATTCTGATAAGGCCAGTCAGTTCTTATCATCCCATGTTACTGCTTTTAACCTTTTCTCAAAAGTTGTCTTGAATGATTGCAACTGCATTTCAATAGGTTAGTGTCAATCAATTTAGGTACTGCTCAGCACTCATCCCCAATGTTGGTTCTACACTGAATAAAAAATTGGTGGCAACATGGCCTTCCTTCCATATAGCAACTCAAATGGAATTTCTCCCATCACTGTATGCTGGCTGATATTGTAGGCAAACGTCACCAAACTCAGGCACATTACCCACGCGGAAGTTCTTCCTGCAAACAGCTTCCTCAGCATCATGGCCAGCGTTCCTTTTAACTCGTTCCACCAGTCCAGCTGTCTCCAGCTGTTGGGGTAAAGACACAACTCCCTGGATCCCCATTATCTCATTTAACTGCAGGACCACATGATACATGAATTTTGTCCCATTATCACTCAGCAGGACCTGTGGGCATCCATGTCAGTATACTACTTGAATTAGGATAAACTTCGCAGTACTGGTAGCATTAACTCTGGTTAGGGCCTTTGTCTCGACCCATCTTGTCAGATGATCAATTGCCTATATTATGTACTTGACTCCCCTTGTGCTCATAAGCGGTCCCATCACATCAATGGACACCTTATGCCAAGAAATTTTAGGGCGGACCAGTCAGTATTCAGATGTATTTTTATGTGGCTTTTGCAACTAACACTTTACACAACAAGCTAGATAATTGGTGACATCATAGTTGATTGACTCCCAGTAGTGCTGGCAAATATGGTCAGCCAATTTTCTCTGGCCTCAATGCCTGACAACCTTATGAGCGGCTTGAATGATAGATGCTCTTTCCAACGGCTTTAAGAATAATAACTGCTTCCCATCAATCATCTTAAAAACTTAACCATCCATGGTCTCAGTATTTTCATCACTTTTTGAAGCACACCTTAGATTTCTTGGGGCTCATTCCTGATTTCTCCGTCAACCATTCTCTGAAAAAAACTCATCCGCCTACTGATTATTATCTGGACCATTGGTAACCGCGATAAGCCATCCATATTCTGGTGAGAAGCCCCCGCTTGGTGGACAACCTCATAATCATAAACCTGTAGCTTTAGTGCCCATCAGGCCAGTTGTCCTTCTGGTTCTCTCAAATTGTGGAGCCAACGCAACAAGGATTGGTCCATCACCACTTTGATGTGCGTTCCATTGATGTACATCTGAAACTTTTTACAGGCGTAAATGACTATAAGGCATTCTCACTCAGTTACAGTGTAGTTCCTCTTGGTGGCTGAGAGTGTTTGACTCACATATGCCACTGGATGTTTAAACCTAAATTTATCTACTTGGCTTAATATGGCGCAGATCGCCATCAACAAGGCATTGGTTTGTAAAATAAATTCTCAATTAAAAATTTGGATTTTAAAATTAGAGAATCTATCAGATATTGGCGTAGCTCATTGAAGAAGTCCTAGGCCTCTTCATTCCATACAAAACCTTTTTTTTGGATCCTTCAATAAATGGAATAATGGCTCAGCTATTCTGGCAAAATTCCAAATAAATCTCTTATAGTATATACCATTCCAAGGAACACTTGGATATCTTGGACACTCTTTGGCACAGCCATTCATTCTAGTTCTTAAACTCTGGGGATTGCGGTAGCAATCCACTAGAGTCAATTATAAATCCCAGATACTCCAACTCTTTCTTGAAGTGACACTTCCCTGGCTTAATATTCAGGTTGGCTGCGAAATGTCTCTTGAATGCTTCTTATATGTGGTGTAAATGGTCAGTAAACGTCCTACTGAACACATTTATATCGTCCAAGTACAAAAAGACGTATGACAACTTCAAGTCACTTATTATAGCGTCCATGGCCCTCTGGAACGTTTCAGGCGCATTGTATAGACCCTGGGGCATTCTCATCAGTTGATATAGACCCTGCGCGGTAGTAATCATGTTTTTTTCTTGGTCTTCTCTTGGCAGAACAATTTGCCAATATTCTTACTTAAGATCCATCATGGAGAGATACTTAACTTCTCCCAACTGATATAGCACATCATCATTTCTTGGTATGGGATATAAATCCTTTTTCATTATCTTATTAAGCTTCCAGTAGTCAATCACCACCTGATTAGAGCCATCCTTTTCTTCACAATAAGAATCATACTTACCCATGGACTTGATAATGGAACTAGAAGCCCACGCTTCATTAGTTTGCTGCTTTTATCTTCCATTACCACTTTAACTGCTTTTGACCATCGAATCAGTCTCATCCTGATTGCAAATTTTCCCTGGTATTGACCTCGTGGATCACATCTCTCACACAGCAAATTGTGGTCATCCTGAGCAAATATTTCCCAATTCTTTTCAAACATTTGAGCACCTCCTCATGTTGCCTTCCGTCAGATCAGCGAGTTGCTCTTGATCAACCAATAGGTTAATACTCTTTGTTACCTCAGCCTATAATTCCATCTCATTGAGGGTCCCAAAATTGTGGAATTTACTCGGTTTGGCTGTCAGGATTTCTCGTTGCTTCCTAGGTCCAAGACTCATAGAACAATTAAATTGATTTTTTAATATTTTATATATTTTATATTTTTTTGTATCTATCTTTTGCAATGGGACTTTTAACCTACAAAAAAGTTCAGAGGTCCTTATTTCCCCTTCATCCAAACGGGGTACTGGGTATACTCTAACCTGCAGTTATCATGGTTCAAAATCTTATCCTCTTAAGATTTAACCATCTATTTAGTTCAGTGGTCCTCTTCTAGGACTTGACCAAAATCTCAGGACATAACCATTTAAAGGTTCATCGGTCCTCTGGGAACATTGCAACTATTTTCTATTAGGTCCAATATTTCCAATTTTTTAATATTGACCTTTTTTACTATATGGCCAGCAGCGCTGTTTCTTCATATATGCTACACTTGCCAACTTTGGCAATACTCTTGAATATTAGGCCTTTCTTCCTGACTGGATATTCGTCCAACAGGTCCTAATTTCATCTCATATTTCAGCAACTGATGCTTAAATCTTCATATCTCAATAGTCAACAGTTCCGTTTGATTGTATAGATCATTATTTCTGAAAAAGATTTTTGGCATACGTTGCCATCAAAACGTTATAAATAAATCTAGTGGTGGATCTTTAAACGATCCCTTAATTACACAGGTTGATCTAGCCTCTTTAGCTTCATCAATTTCATCTTGAATTGATAAACTCGTCTCCAGCAATTTCTGATCTTTAATTGAGTGTTATTTGAGTCAAACGATTCTCTCCACTATCTTGGATCAAACTTTTCCTGTTTTAACTTCATATCTTCATTTGTATGGAAATCCAATACTCTTAATTGATTTCATTATATTTCATCCAATGCCTCATATAACACTCACTCCTCAAGACTATTTAAAGCAGACCTAATTTCGACCTGATTTGATCCTGCTGATCCTTTGGGATTAATTTAAGCGGACCCAAGTTTCACCTGAGTTTGCCCTGCTGAAAAGCTTCATCTTTAGTGATGTCCGTGGAACAGGTTTTCTTGCAGCAAAAGATAGTTCCATATCTAGGCTGCAAGTCCTTAACCGCCTAATGAGTATCCTCAATACGCTTAACTCAGAGCTCCACTTCTGAGATAGGTGAACGCAATTGAACGTGATCCACTTCACATTCTGTCTTCATTTGTGTTACTTTCCTCAGTAACTTATTGCCAGAAAAAGAAACATTTTCATATGACACCATGTTCTAATCTCTTCTACTAAAATACACCCCTGTAGTGAGCACCACATTGTAAAGATTATGGGTTTTGATTAGTTTTGGCTAATAGCCCCTATAAAATTATCACTTGCACAGGTTTGGGTTTTGTGCAATTTGTCCGCATTTTATAATAGTTGATATGATTGGTTAATAATAGTATGGTGACTATTATCCATACTTGAATAATTGTCCTAGATCTCAGCCCAACGCTTGGTCAGTATTTCCTCTTATAGTACTTGTGATGCCCTGAAATAGGAATTATTCCCTCGTACCATCTAACCCAATCTTCTCTTAGATTCCAGTTTATGGTTTCTCTAGTTTAACACAGTTTTCAGAAATCCCTGATTTGATTACACTTACACTGAATTCCCTCTCAGATCCTTACTTTTTTCCTTAAAGAGTCTCCTAATTTTTTACACAGCAATAATATCCCTGAGAAAGAACAGAAAAAATGGATCCTGATAAAGTTTACTAAGTATATCTACAGTATACTGTAATACTATATGGTAAAACTACTATCCTTTATCAGTATATTCTAGGGATTGTATAGTGGGGGATTTGGAACCCAACCCTCAGTTGATACCTCTTCAATGAAATGTCAGCAGTTGCCATTGAATTACCTATCCTCGTCTCAGCAGCAATGGACTTCCCCATCCTGGCTAGAATTCTGTCATTGGTTATCCTTGAGACATAAAATGGAAAGAGTCAAAAACGTGTCCCTAACGTTTTCTTCTCAATCTAAGCAAAACAACCATATTGGGCAAGTGACATGCTAAGGCTATGGGACTTGTTACCCATTAAGGAATGTAGAAAACATCCTGATCATTTTGCTAGTTGCAGGTGGCATCACTCTCTTCACAACTTACTCCTTATATCCACAATCAGTCAGTGATGAAATCTGACTGATCCCAATCAGTAAACCTGATACTTAATCAACTATCAGATGCCTCTATTTCATTAGAAACTCTGCTTGATGAGATCTTAAGCATTTATTTGGATTGTTCCCTAAGGATCTGACCAGGCGACTAACCTAAAGTCCCCTGAACAAAGTTACCCATCAAAATCAGGGTCAACTGATTTCCAATTCACCTTGCATTTGAAAATTATCCCTAAGCGATTCCTGGTAATCTATCCAGAAGGAATATGAGCAAAAATCACAAAGCCAAAGCATCCAGTAAAGAAAGTTTCTTGGTAGCAGATGATGCTTCAATCCAGGGCTTGATTATTCAGCATAGCTTAAATTTGATTTCCCATAGTAAATTTTCTCCCTCTTGCTTAGTGCATCCTTTAATGCTCCTTCTACTAACTTTATTTACTCTTTTGTCTCATTATTGCTGTTTCCTCCTTTAAGCATGGCTCCACAATACCATGCTACACCTGGACTACTTCGTTATACTAAGCTGAAAATATGTTCTGGAAAACCTGTACACCCCATGTCTGTAATTAATGAATCCAAGCATTACAGATCTTCCTGGTCATTCTCACTAAAAATTCTTAATTCTGTAATCCCCCGGCTAGCCTCTCCATATTCAATCAAAGCAAATCTTCTCACTCTCCTTCCTTATGCCTCTTCATAGTGGACCCAGTTTTAGCATGAGCTGTGCATACCATGGACTTTTGCTCCTTCTTCACAACAGTCATCATAGCTCATCCCCCTTCTCCCCACAAGACCACTAAATGTGGTAACACTGCATGATACTCTTGATTGCAGCAAAAATTAAACTTACTACTTTTAATATTTATATTTTTCAATTTTTTTATTTTTTTAAGATATATCCTTCTGATAATTATATTTTTTTATATATTTTTCACTTTTATACTATTATTTTTTGTTATATTTTTTATTATATACTATCTTTATATTTTTCTCTCAGGTCTGATACTTTGAGTATTTAATATGGACCCAGTTCATTATACAAGTAGCAGTTAAGTTTCTTACCATATAGGCATCTGATAATCTATTGATAATAGTCTAGAATGAAACTGACCTCAAGGTTTCTTACTTGTTCCTTCTTCCAAATCCATTGGTATCACAATAGGATACCCTATCTCACACATGGTATATTTAAGCGCTGAATGATTTTGATCATCCAGCTTCTTTGCTCTTATTCTTCTCTTCAACGTTGTGTCAAAAGCCTGTAATTGAAATTTAATCACAATGTTTTCCAGTTGGATTAAGTATGTCTGAGCTCATCCTTGAAGCTGGTTCTACTGCTGAATAAAAATTTGACGGTAGTGAGGCTCTTAATCCATATATAAAGTTGAACAGCGTTTTCCCCAATGCATGATAACTGATATTGTACACAAAGGTAACTGAACTCAGATAAGATCTATAATTGAAAGTTTTCCCACACTATCAATTTCCTAAGCATTGTGGCCTATGTTTTATTGACACTTTTTACCATTCCATCAATTCTAGATGGTAGGGAATAAATACCACTCCTCAGATTACCATTAATTCATTAAGTTTTGGGATCATGTGGGGCGTAAAGATGGCTCCATTATCAATGAGTAATACTTGTGTGCATCCATGCAAGTACACTACTTGTTCCAGTATGAAACTCGCAGTGCTTAAATCTACTCTGCTCAAGGCCTTTATCTCAACCCTTATAGTCAGATGGTCTATCGCAACTATAATGTACTTTACTCCACAGTACTAACACTCAAGTGTCTCATCATATCCATTGAAACTGTGTGCCAAGTGAACCCAAGGAGTACTAACTGGTATTTTGTCACATTCTTGTTGTGCTTGTGGAGGCGACTAGCCATGTAACAAGATAGATAATCTGCAATGTCATAATTGATTGATTACCAGTACTAATAAGGGCATATATGGTCCATTGTTTATAGATCATCATGCCCTACAACTTTATGCATGGTTTGAATAAGCTCTGAGAGTTCTAAAATTTAGGAAATAAGTTCTTTCCATCAATTATTTTTTTACAGATGCCTGTTCATCATCTCTGTATTTACTATGGCTTTCTTTGGCGCAATTTGAATTTCCTGGAGTTCATTCACAATATTCCTTAGATCATACATTGGAATAGTTCATCTACTTGCTGATACATGACTTTAACAGCAGGTAATCATGATATCATCAGCATTCTTATAGGCTGTTCCTTCTTTGTGTATAATCTCAAAAATAGTAGGCTTGAGACTTTAAAGCCCATTGAGCCAGTTGCCCCTCTGGTTCTTTAAGATTATGCAGCCAGCGTAGAGATATGTGGTTGGTCAGAAGAATTGTAGTGTGTCCCAGGAATATACACTTTTATTATTGGCAGGCGTAGGTCACCACGGGACTTTCACGCTCTTTCAGGGTATAGTTCCTTTCCGCTGGCATCAATGCTTAATGCAAATGTGCCACCAGTTGCTCACCTCATAATCATCTACTTGACTTAAAATGGTTCCAGTAATCATAAAATGTGTTATCCATCTGAAAAATAAGCTTCCAACTAAAATTGGTTACTTTGTGAACATGACTAGTCATCACATAATTTCTGAGCTCATCAAATGCTTCCCTAGCCTCTGCATTTCACATAAAATTTTCAGATCTTTCAGTATATATAAATAGTGCTTTAATTCTAGAAGAATCCCTGAAAATTTTTCAATAGTAACTGACAAGCTTAAGAAAGAATTGTATGTCCCAAACACTCTTTTGGATTACGATCTAACTAATAGCCATAAATTTTCTGAAGTTGTGGTACTTAACCTCCAGAGTTTATCACAAACCAAATTTTAGCTCCTTTTATAGGAATTAATTTTCCTCAACTTGATCTTCAAATTTGCCATCTGTCATGTTTTCATGACCTTCTTGAAGGCACCAACATCAAGGACAAATAATGAGCTGCAGGAGGTCCAGAAGGTCAAACTTCAGGCCTGTTGGAATTTGAGATGACCACATGATTCAACCTTTTAACCAATTAATAAATTTGATGATCAAGTTATAATCATATAGAATTGGCAACAGCAGCCAACTGATGAGATTATTGTCAGGAATCATCCCTGATGATATTAGAGGTCTTTGACTGATGAGATTATCATTGACAATTATCCACGACGAAATTAAGTAATAATTTGATATGGGAGCAACACCTGATAGTCAAGTTATTGAAATTTGTTCAGAGAAGAAGAATGAGGAGTCGTCAGAAACTACCAAAGCGTTCAAACGCCATAGGAAGAGAGTAGGATCGTCATTGGCCAAAACAATTGGTTTTGAGTCCCTATACCAATATTTAATCGCTGAACACCTGATGATTATGCTGCCTAAGAAACTCAAGGCGACGGTACTCAACGAGATTTAGTGCCTAACACTTGAGGGTCAAACCAGTATAAAAGCGCAAATAATTTTTATTGGACAGCTGAAAAGTTGTGTGCTTATTCTAACTTTAAAAACACCCAATTAACCCTAATAAAAACAGACTAAAACTTGATATTAACTAAGTTGTTATAAATTGGTTGTATAACATTACTCTTAAGAGAAGAGTGCAAGGATCAGATATCCTTAGGTTGTTTTACCAAATCTCCGCTTGGCTATGCGTGAAGAGAATAAAGAAAGTGTTCCTTGCAAGTACCAGAATATCTTGAAAAGGAAGAAGCACAAGTCTAGCGTTGGACTTTTCATTAAGCGTGGCTTTTGGGCAATCAACAATAATAGTCTTCATACTATTATTGATTCAGTTTTATCAAATTCGGTCAAACTTTCAGTACAAAAATCCACAAATCCGTGCGGTAAAAATCTAGGGCTAGGAAGTGAGCAACCATCCAGCGCCCAATTTTAACTTTGAGCTACTACATGGGTTAGCTGAGTTGTCAAAGCAATTCAAACAATGATGTCTTATAAGAGAGAGCTTTGGAATCTCTGGGTGGAACTACAGGCCATTAATCAAAATTTTCTCAGCTCGCTTCTCAATCCGATGTTAGAACCTTAGAGGAGCTTATGATCAAGGTGAAAGGGATATTCAAACCATTAGGAACAGTGAATAACAATCTGTGTGGAAAAGTTGCCTCTTTGAAGTGTAAAGAGGGTGGACTTGTTAAAGAAATTTTATTTCAAGAAAAACAAATGGAAAGCGGATTGAGAACACATCCAGTGGTTTCATTAGGAGATGGTGAAAATGACCAAGCGTATTGAGGATTTAGAAACAAAGGTGACATTGTGAGCAATTTGAGGTGAATGAGGCCGATGAAAAGGCATGCAAAACTCCAATTGGGAAGACCTCTCTGCCCAAAATATACCCAAATCATTCGCTGGTATGTCAGAAATGGCTCCCAAAGCTACTCCTATGGCTTCTCAAGTAGCTGGGCAAGAATCTTCTTATGACCAGAGCAACCAAGGAATTTTGATATACACTAAAATTGCCCACCTTTCACCAGGATAACACCCCAGCATTCTTACAACTAATTGAGATGACCATGCTCGCTATGTGAACCATCAAAAAGAGGTGACTGTAACGAACTATCTTAGCACTGACCTCCAGAATCTGTTGCTATCCCAACTCAATAGAGCCAACTGGTCAAACGCAGAAGCAAAAGCAGCAATTATGCTGGAGTTCTGAAGCCCCAATCAGATGGTGAATCATAACACAAGAGTTCATGGCTATATAATTCAGCAAAGATGAGACCCTGGCTAGTTTCGCAAACCAGCTTTATCAAGAAGCCCAGATCTTGGCAGGAGCAAATGTGTTGACTGACTTTGATGCATGTATAGCCATGCAGTTGGCACTTCGTCCCTGCTGAAAATTGCATCAGATTATGGTTGCGGCACTAGTGACTCAAACAACGACCTCTCAGATGGTGAGTTGGGATTTTTGACCATATTCCCAGCCTGCTAGATTACCATGAATCGCTAGGGGAAAATTCCCTTAGGTGAAGTGAATTAAAAATCGGTTGGTCCAAGTCTCAGAGTAACTATGTTTGGGGGATTTTTGGGATATTCGTCTAGTCATATCTATCAGGGATCAATCTGGCAGATACTTAAGATCTCATCCGGTGGAGTTACTGACGAATTAGGGCATCTGATTTTGATTAACTATCAGGTGTACCAATTGGGAATGGGTGGGTATCATCACAAATGATTGGGAATAAATAGCAAGTTGCAAGGCGAGTTATGCTGCATGCAACTAGTAAATTGATCTGTTGGTGCGTGACCTGCCTTAATAGGTAATATATCCCATTACCTAGGCAGGTTGATCGCCAAATATGGTTAGTTCGCTTGGATTAAGAGGAAAACGTTAGAGACACGTTTTCTGACTCTTTCTGTTTTGGTCTTGAGATTTGTCCGACAATGGAATACTAGCCAGGTTGGGGAAGACCATCGCTGCCAAGATGAGGATGGTGATTCAATGGCAACTGCTGCTGTTTCATTGAAGAGGTGTCAACTAAGGGTTAGTCAACTGAATCCCACAATAAATTCCCTAGGATTCACTATAATAAAAAACTGTAATTACAAGAACGGAGATATAAAGTTCTATTGTTTTAATTTGGTATATAGTTTATTATATAAGCCATAATCAGTTTCCCTTGTTCTATTCTTCTCAAGGATATTATTGCTGTGTGTGATAATTGGAAGACTCTTAGAGAAAATAGTAAAGTTCTGAGCGGGGATCTAGAAAAGAAGGAGACACAAACGGGGATTGCTGCCAACTGTGTGTTGGACTGAAGAGACTATCACCAGGGAATCTCAGTGAAGATTGGGTTGGACATAATGAGGGAATGAATCCCTAAGATTATGACATCACAAGTATTTAATCAGGAATACTGGCCGAGCGTTGGGCTGAGATATAAGAATTTATACTCAACTATGGATAATAGTTGTCATACTATTATCAATCAATAATTTATTATACTATACAATGTGGATGAAGTGCACAAGGAAACCAAACCAGTGCAGTAAAAGGATTACTAGGGTTGTTGCCAATAATAACCCAACTAAGTAAATTTTTACAAGTTGGTGCTCACTACAGGGGTAGTTGAGTTTAAGAATTTATAAGAATGTCATACAAAGATGAGTTACGCAAACTGCGGACTGAGTTAGCCACTGTAAACCAGAATTCCCTAAACTCAGCGGGCCATCAGGAGTTTGCAGCATTGGAAGAACGAGTCGCCAAGGTGGAGGAAGGGATAGATAATGTTGCAAGCTTTGGGAACAAGTTACTTGGGAAAGTAATTTGTTGAAGAAGAAAGAAGGGGATCTCATTTGAGAGGTCTTATACCTGAAAACGGAGCAAGAAGCATATTGCGTTCATTTGAGAAATTTTAAGCAGATATAGAGAGATTAATCAAACAGATGGAGGAACTTAAAGCTCACAAATGTGCTTGTGAGCTCAATATGGCAAAAATGCTGAAGAAAGAAGTTCTCGCATGATACTTGGAGAGTTGAATACCCCAAGAAACATTTTACCCACTTTTGCTGCCATTTTAAACATGACACCCAAAGTCATTCCTCAAGTTAGCCAAGTGGCCAAACCAAGAGAACAGTCAGATATAACTCAGAGGATTTTAAGGCAACGCCAAAATTACCAACGTTCCATCAGGATAACGCCCCAGCGTTTTCCAACTGTTTGACATGACCATGTATGGCTATGGGGATCATCAAAAGGTGTTGATGGTCATGAATTGCCTAGATACCGACTGTCAGAACTTAGTGTTACCTCACCTAGAGGGGGACAGCTGGTCATATGCTGAGGCAAAGGTGGCCACCATGAAAGAGTTTGGATATCCAACATGCATGTCAAAGTGCAAACACAAATTTATGGGAATCCAGTTCCATAAAGATGAGTCTCTAGCTAGCTTTGTGGATCAGTTTTACCAGGAGTCGCAGATCCTGGTCAGAGCGAAAGTATTGGACGACTTTGATGCCATAATCGCGATTTGCAAGCAGCCCTTTGGCCCTATCGTGATTTTCATTGCATGATGTCTTCCATGTTTGCAACGGAAATAACTACCTTGCAAATGATAAATAATTCGAAGATTTTGGGTGCGACATTTGATGCCTCAAATAGATACTTCAAATCTAATACATTACGCAATCCAAATCCCATGAAGGGAAATGAAGGAGCTAAAGAGATAACCAATTAAGCTGCGTTGGTAAATAAGCCCAAAGAATTTAGACGATGAATAATAAGGAAAAGGTTTGCTACCAATGCGGCGGGAAAGGACATCTTGCCAAACATTGTAAGAAGCCAAAGGATCAGATCAACGTAGTCCAGGCGAAATAGTCAGCAGCCACCAATGATCTAGGAAAAGGGCCCGCAGCCTAGACAGGGAAGAGTCTAGAGCTGCGGAGAAGCCTGTTACTCCCAACATTATGACTAAGAAAATTGATATCAGTGATCTGTTTATAGAAAACGATTAGGATCAGCTGTATCAAGTGGTCAATTTGGATGTAAAGGCCATAACCAGAGCTGAGGCTTTGAATTGACCCTGTGATAATCAAGTAAGTTGCCCTGCCATACGCCTGACAACTGGCGGACAAGATTCAAGCCACCAAGAATCTTGAAGAATTGCCTGAAGTACAATTAGATGAGGCTAATTTGTTGATTCGCCTCAGCATGATAAAGTAATTGTTTCCTGATTTACCAGCACAAATTATTCACACCCTAAATTCAGCGTTAGTAACACCACTATTCACTCATTAAACACTATATTGAAATACTCCAAGTGTACATATATAGACATACAAGTGAATCAAGTGTGGGTGAGGGCGATTGTCAACAGCAGAGTATCCATCAATATTGTATCAACCAAGCTGGAAAGAGGATGAAGATCTCACTGGGCTTGGAACATAAGAAGGAATACAGGACAGCTGGGCTGAACACCACAGTTTCCTGTGGAGTAAATAGCACGTTGCTATTATGATTTGGGTCATTAGTGGTATCTGCGCCATCAATAGTTTTGTCCAACCAAAACTATGATATTCTGATCTGAACAGAGCTTACAAAAATATGGAGTTAAATGTAACTACGAGGATAATATGTTGACCATATTGGGTCAGACTTTATCATTGGTATATCAGAAGGATAATGAAGCTCCACTATATCAGAGAAACAACTTCATCAATCTATTATACAATGATGGCATTGTCCCAATTTGGTACCGATTGGTTGGTAGAAAGCGACACAAAATGCCAGAGAAATAATAGAGAACTGGGGAATTTCACTGAGGATCAAAATTGAGAGGAACATACCTACAGGATCGCAGATGATAGTCACCACAGGGTTGACATTGGAGATACCTGAGCTGTTGTATGGGGAGGTTGGAAGCCACTGGAAGAAGTCCAGAGTGGAGCCTTGGGTGGCTCCTGGGATACTAATGCCGGGCCATGAAGAAATTCAGAATTCCTGGAGAATTTAGGTGAAAAACTGATGAAGATCAAGAGGAATTGAAACATCACGTTTGTTCATTTGATCATGATGGCCAAAACTGAGAAGATTCATGCTTTGGGACTCTCGATGAAATGGGATTACCAGCTGAGGTAAATGAAAGCAACAGCCTATTAGTTGATTGAGAGCAGTTCGCTGATCTGTTGGAAGGCCAGCAAGAGGAGGTGCTCAAACTATTTAAGAAAGTATTGGGAAGTTTTCACTCAGGATGACCATGATTTGGGATGCGCATGAGATGTGATCCAAAAGGTTGACACCATGGAAAATTTTCCAAACAGAATGAGCTTGATTTGATAATTGAAAGCTGCCAAAGCGTTAGTGGAGGATGAAATCAGCAAACTAGTGAAGCATGGGCTTCTAGTTCCATCATCAAGTTTTTGGGAGAGTCCAAATCTGATTGTGAAGAAAAAGTATGGATCTAACTGGGTGGTGATCAACTACCGGAAGCTGAATAAAATTATGAAGAAGGATTTGTTTCCCCTACCAAGGATTGATGATGTAATAGATCGATTGGGAGAAGCAAAATATTTCTCCACTATGGATCTGAGCTTGGGATATTGGCAGATAGACTTTCCAAAAGAAGACCAGGAAAATTTCATGATTATAACCGTGCAGGGACTATACTAACAGACAAGGATACCCTAGGGTCTATGTAATATGCCTGCAACGTTTCATAGGGCCAAAGATGCGATATTGAGTGACTTGAAGTTGTCATGCTTCCTGGTATATCTGGACGATTAAACGTGTTCAATAGTAATATTACTAATCACCCAACCACTTGGAAGAAGTATACAAGTGAAGGTCCGCGGCTAAACTAAAGATTAAGCCAAGTAAGTGCCACTTCTTTAAGAAAGAGTTAAAATATATGGGATTCGTAATCAACTCCAGTGGATTGCAGTTGCAAACCCAGAAGATAGCAGCCATAAAACGGATGGTTGTACTGAAGAGTGCCCAAGACATCCAAGTGTTCCTTGGGATGGTCAGATACTTCAGAAGATCTCATTTGTGACTTCACCTGAATAGCTGAGTCATTATTCCATTTATTGAAGGATCCAAAAAAAGGATTCATATTGAATGAAGGGGCCCAGGACTCCTTTGATGAGCTACACCAGTTTTTAATAGATTCTCTGATTCTGAATTATCTAAATTTTGATAGAGAATTTATTATTCAAACCAATGCTTCGTTGTTGGTGATTAGTGCCATACTAAGCCAAGTAGATGAACTTGAGGACAAACATCTGTTGGTGTATGTGAGCCAGACACTCTCAGCTTCTATGAGGAACTACACCATAGCTGGGTGTGAATGCCTTGTCATCATTTATGCACTTAAGAAGTTTCGAGCGTACATTCATGTTTTGCACTTTAAAGTGGTGATGGACCACTCTTCACTGCGTTGGCTGCACAATCTAAGAGAATCAGAAGGACAACTGGCCCAATGGGCACTTAAGCTTCAGGCTTACAATTATGAAATAATCCACAGAGTGGGGTCTTCTCATCAGAACGCGGATGGCTTATTGCAGTTGACAATGGTCCAGTTGGTATACCCGCAGGTGGATGAGCTATTCAAAAGAATGGTTGATGAAAAAATTGGGGATGAGCCCTTAGAAATCCAAGGTGCGCTTTGGAAAGTGATGGAAAACACCCGACCATGGATGGACAAGTATTCAAGACGATCAACAGGAAGAAGCTATTATTCCTGAAACCAAAAGAAAGAGCAGCAATAGTGCAAGAAGCTCACAAGGTTGTTGGGCATGGAGGCCTGCGAAAAACAACCAATCATATTCGCAATTACTATTACTGAGAATCCATCAACTATGGTGTTGCGGTTTATTTAGCTTGTTGCGTGGAGTGTCAGCTGCATAAACCACATAATAATACAGCTAGATAATTAATGGTCCGCCCTGGATTTGCCTGGCACACGGTGTCCATCAACATTTTGGGACCGGTGATGATGAGCACAGGGGGAGTCAAGTACACCATAGATGCCATTGACCATCTGATGAGATGGGTTGAGACAAAGATCCTAACAAAAGTAGACACTACCAGTACCGTGTGGTTCATCCTGGATCAAGTAGTATTCCAGCATGGATGTCCGCAGGTCCTGCTTAGAAGATAATGGGACAAACTTCATGTCTCAAGTAATCCAGAAGTTAAATGAGATAATGGAGATCCAGGGAGTTGTGTCAGTACCCTACCAGCTGGAGATGAATGGATTTGTAGAATGGGTGAATGGAACGTTGGCCATGATGCTGAGGAAGCTAGTCGCAGGAATAACTTCCACATGGGGAATGTACCTGTTTTTGGTGACGTTTGCTTACAATATTAGTCATCATTCAGCGATGGGAAAGATGCTGTTTGAGTTGTTGTACGGGAGAAAGGCAGTGTTGCCACCAATATTATATTTGGTGGTGGAACCTATGTTGAAGATGAGTACTGAGCTATATTTGAACTGACTGATGAATATTCTGATTGATATGCAATTGCAAGCATTTATTATAACTTTGAAGAAAAGAGTATAAGTGAATTTGATTTACAATAAGAACTGACTGGCCTTATCAGGGTATTGAATAGGTGAAAGAGTTGCTGATTGAAATATGTATGGTTTTGGAAGAAGAAACAAACTAGATGTGTTGTGAATGGGTCCATTTGAAGTGATTGCTATGACAGCGACTGATTCCTACTCCATCAAGAATCTCTTAGATGGAAGAGTTGTGAGTCGAGTCCACGCTAAGTATCTGAAGTGATGGATTGATGAAAAAAAAAAAAAGAGTTCTTAAAGGATCAATGAATCATTAAGTTGGTCATGTCCCATAGAATAAGTCAAGTCCAAAAAAAAGACCTTTGAACCAATCTAGATGGTTAAGTCTAAAAAAAGGACCTCTGAACCATGGAAAACTGGTAGGTTTAAGTACTCAGGACCCAGCTTGGGGGAAAAAAATAAAAAGATGGACCTCTGAACCAAAACAAGGTCAAGTCCCTGGGAAAAAGAGGAATAACGATAAAAAATTAGTAAAAGATATTGGAAAAAAATGATTATAAACCACACTGAGAAAAAACTGATATAATTTATAATTTTTATTTTTTTATTTAATTGTCCTCAATACAGGGTTGATTCCGCCTGTCACCTCTTGGGTGATGGAGGATAGATTGTGGTAGGAATGAACAGATTGTCAAAATCGATTTGAGATTAAATGCTAGCAAGGGATAAACCTACATGAAACCATGTTCTTTGAGCGGACGCAGAGCCCTGCGAGAAAGCGACTAGGGGAAGGGAAATTGAGATGTTGGATGAAGCCAATCGCGAAACCCCAGAGTGAGGAGGAAAGAAACAGTATAAGAAGAGGCAAACGGCACATAACAACCGAGTAATCCTGATACAGTACCAGAGCTGGAAGATTAGTCTTGTGTGCCTGAAGATAAGCTTCATCAAGAACACTGGACATATGGGCCAGCAATGAACAAGGGATCCTTGATGAGGGGTTGCCGAATCATATTTTCTATCAATGCAATCACTGGAAGAAACCGATGGGAAGTGCTGGCAAAGAGATAGTCATGCAGGGAGCAGATGGCATCCTGAAAGCGATGACTACGGGCTTCTCAGAAGCTAAAGCTCAATGTGAGGTGAAACCTGGCTGAGGCTGGAAGTTTTTGGACCAACTTCTAAGATCTTGGCCAGCAAAGCGAATAACATAAGTGATGGTATCCTGATCCAGGATGTTATCAAGATCAGATGGATCCAGCGCTAGGGACAAAGCCTCAGTTACTTGGGCCCAGAGATTAGCGTAGGGGAGCTCAAAGTGAATACTGTTACCAATGGTTAGCTCAGTATCCAGAACAGCAGGTTTGTAATATTGTCCAAGTCAGAAGAGGAACTCATGAAGCAGGTCCGACCCAGAAAGAAATGAGCGATCAAGAGAAAATAGCATAATCTCCAGAGCGTCCACAATGATGGTCAGTGTATCAGCAAAAGGATATGAATCCAGGAGAGTTTATAAAATCCAACTCTGGAAATGATGATATAGGAAGAATCGGCCAAGAGTTGTTCAAAATGATAGCAGCCTGCTTTTGGAGGGATTAGTTACTATTTCTGGTAAATTGATGGAAGGACTAGACACTGGACCCAGAATAGGCATATGAGTCCTGGAAGGACCATATAAGAGTTTCCGCTGAGCATCCTGATTCATCTGCTGGAAGAGATGGAGGTCTTGATCATATAAACTATTCAGAAGCTGCTGGTATCACGACTCAGAATTTGACATATGAGTTGGACGAGAGGGGGAAGTCAGACTTATATAGAAGTTGACATTATGCACTCTACCATCCATTAAGCTCCAATTTCGGAGAAATTAATCTTAAAATTAATGGGATAAGCTCTCCAAGAGAAGAATTAGGAATGACTTGAGCCTAGAGGTTTATGAGAGAAATAACATGGGACAATAAGAATAAGCATTCTTAATTGAGCCACAAAACAAACATCAGCGGCAAGAGTCTCCTGTCTAGGACGAAAAGAAGATCAGGAAATCAAGGACACTGGACCAAGAATCCTGAATATGACAAAGGGTCATATACCCTGATGGGGGAAACTGAATCCCAGGACTAATATTGTCACAAGTAAATCAACCAGCCTGGCATGACAGTAGATTGTGGGGACTTCACTCTGAGAAGGCGGTAGCAAGGAGGAAGAGAAGAGCGCTGTATGCCGAAGGTCATCCCAAGCAGCGTTGAGTATTGATGAGTGTACTACACTTGAACCAATGAAGTTTTTTACCAAGTGTCCAAAGCGGTGTTCTCATGCCCCAGTCCTTTTCTTGCTGGAAATCTATGAAATAGGGGGGATGTGTTGGGATTTTTGCCCATATTCCCAGCCTGCTAGATTACCTGGTATCACTAGGTGAAAATTTTTAAGGCGAAGTGAATTGGAAATCAGTTGGCTCAAGTTTTGTGTAATTATGTTCAGGATTTTGGGATATTCGCCTAGTTGTATCCATCAGGGATCAACCTGGACAAATACTTAAGATCTCATTGTGTGGAGTTGCTGACAAAATAGTGGCATCTGATAGTGATTAACTATTAGGTGTACCATTTGGGATTGGTCAGGTTTAATCAACTACCGAGTGGGAATGAATATCAAGTTGTGAGGCAAGTGATGCTGCCTACAACTAGCGAATCAATTAGTTGGTGTGTGACCTACCTTAATGGGTAATAATTCCCATTACCTAAGCAGGTCGCTAGTCAAATATGGTTGGTTGACTTGGATCAAGAGGAAAATGTTAGGGACACGTTTTCTGACTCTTTCTGTTTAGGTTTTGAAAATGTCCAACAATGGAATACTATCCAGGTTGGGGAAGACCATCACTGCTGAGACAAGGATGGATGATTCAATGGCAATGGCTGCCATTTTATCAAAGAGGTGTCAACTAAGGGTTAGATGACTGATTCCCCACTATAAATTCCTTAGGATTCACTATAATAAAAAACAGATATTATGAGAACAGAATTATATAGTTCTATTGTTTTAATTTGGTATATAGTTTAATGAGTAAGCCATAATCAGTTTCCTTGTTTTATTCCTCTCAAGGATATTATTGCTGTGTGTGATAATTGGAAGACTCTTAAAGAAAATAGTAAAGTTCTGGGCGGGGATTTAGAGAAGAAGGAGACACAATCCATGATTGCTGCTGACTGTGTGCTGGACTGAAGAGACTATCACCAGGGAATATCAGTGAAGATCAGGTTTGACATAATGAGGGAACTAATCACTAAGATTATGACATCACAAGTATTTTATTGGGAATACTGGACTGGCATTGGGCCGAGATAAGAATTCATACTAAACTATGATAATAGTCATCATACTATTATTGATCAATAATTTATTATACTATACAACACGGATGTAGTGGATGAGGAAACCAAACCTGTGTAGTAAAAAGATTACTAGGGTTGTTGCCAATAATAACCCAGCTAAGTAAATTTTTACAGTAAACCAACTGAAGATACTTGGAGCCATGTTTGATCTCCCAATTTCACTTTTAAAGGAATTCAAATTAAGGCTCAAAATATTGTCAAATTTGCTGAACCACCTAAATAATCTGAAAGCCAGATTATGTCAGGAAGAAAACAAAAAGTACTAAAATGAGTACTAAATTTTAAATCTGCTATTTCCAATGTGGGAAGTCTAGCCATGTAATTTCCCAGTGTATGAAAAAAACTGATAGATAAGATTAATCTCATTCAGACCCAAAAAACTGGTTCAGATTCAGAAAAAAGTCCAGCAGTCTAGATCAGGGATGTTCTAGTACTGCTGATAAACCTGTCCCTCATGATATAATGAATGTGGAAATCTATATCTCTGACCTATTTATGGATGATGACTCGCTGGATCCACACCATCAGGGGGTTAACATGGATGTTAACGTGGAAACTTGAGGCAAAGTGGAGGGATTAATCCTAAAATTGTTAATGAGGTCGCTCGACCCTATGTACAACATTTAGCAGAGAAATTAGATCTGCTGAGAGCTCTGAAGACTTAATCAAGACGAAGTTGGATGAGGCAAACGTTTCTTTACCTATCAGCGCAATCAAGGAGTCATTCCTTGATTTATCTGCTTAAATAATTCACACACTTGATTTTGCAAGTAAGGCTGCTATCCATTCAGTAAATACTTTATTGCAGTACTTGGAGTGTACCTATGTCAATACACAAGTCAATAGGATAAGAGTAAGAGCAATAAATTTATAGTGGAGCGCAAATTAACATCATTTCCAAAAAATCTTTGAAACGCATGAAGATCTTGCCAGATTTGGAGCACTAAAAAGAGTATGGAATGGCTGTAACAGACATTACCATCTCATGTGGAGCTTAAGGTGCTCTACCACTTTAGTTTAGATTGCTAATAGTGTCAGCTCCCGCCATAGTGCTGGCTAATCCAAATTATGATATACTTATTGGGACGGAGTTCTTATAGAAGTATGGGGTGAAATGTGATTTTGAAGAAAACGCTCTGACATTATTGGGGCAGACGTTCCCTTTGGTGTACCAGCGGAAGGGAGAAATTCTGCTGACAAAGAGAAAAAATTTTGTCAACTTAATTTATAGTGATATTATACCCATTTGCTATAAATTAGTTGGATGAAAACGGAAAGTAATTCTGATGGAAATTATGGAGAATCGTGGGATACCTCTAATGACAAACGCAATGAACACTATTCTGCTGGGGGCTTAAATCATATTTAACACTGGGTTAATGATGGAAATTAAAGAACAGTTATATGGGGTAATATCAATACATGGTAAAATTGAGGGTCAAACCGTAAGTGGTGCCAGGGATCTTAATGCTGGTAATGAAGAGATATGAGTACTTGTTAAACTGGAAGAGAAGCCAATGAAAATTGAAAAAAATCAGATCATTGCATTTCTACACTTGATCCCAAGGCGGAACTTTATGCTTTTTATGAATTTGAATTATTTTCTGATATGGGATTGCTGGAAGAAGTTACCAAAAGTGTCACATATTAGTGAATCATTAGCAGCTAGCCGATCTGACTGAGAAACAGCAGGAGTATATTTTGATTATTTGAAAAATATTGGGAGATATTCACTCAGAATGATTATGACTTAGATTGTGTAAAAATATACTTCACAAAGTTGATATTGGGGAATATCCACAAATAACATGAGACCTGTTCGTAGGTCAAGAGAAGTGAAAGCAGAGGTCAGCAATGAAATAAGCAAATAAGTGGAACACGGGTTAATTGTTCCATCATTGAGCCCAGGGGTGAGTCTGATCCTTTTGGTAAAAAAGAAGGAAAGGTTAAATCGAGTAGTGATCAACTATTGCTGACTAAACAAGATAACTATGAAAAGATTCCTAGCCGCTTCCTCAAATTGATGACATGCTTAATTGCTCTAATGAGGCAAAAAACTTTTGGCTATGGACCTGATTTAGGTTATTAGCAAGTCAATTTGCCAAAAGAAGATCAGGAAAAATGTGCAATAATTACAGCATAAGGACTATATTAGCTGACCAGAATGCCTCAAGTGTTATACAACATGTCAGCAACTTTTCAGCATGCTATAGTTTTAAAAATTAGTGACCTGAAGCTATCCTGCGTGCTATTATACTTAAATGATATCGATGTCTTCAGCAGGACCTTCACAGATCTTTTGGAGCATCTGTAGGAAGTTTTCAAGCGGTTGACAATTGCAAATCTAAAGATTAAGCCAAATAATTGCAATATTTTGAAAAAAGATCTCAAATAAATAAGGATTGTTATAAACCTTAATGGATAGCAACTGCAACCTATGAAAATAAAAACTAAAAAGCGGATGTTGATCCTAAAATGTTTAGGATATTCAAGTCTTGAGGATGGTCAGGTACTATCATCAGTTCATTAGAGACTTCACTGGAATCGCCAAACCTTACACCCCCTACTCAAGGATCAAAAAAGAGATTTGTGTGGAATATAGAGGCACAGAACTCATTCAATAAGCTCCAAAAACATCTCATGAGCAGCCTAGTGTTGAAATATCTGAATTTTAATTGGGAATTAATAATTCAAACGGATACTTCGTTAATGGCGATTGGATCCATTCTAAGTCAATTAGATGACAATGGGGATGAACATCCAGTAGCCTATGTGAGCAGAACCCTGTCACCAGCAGAAAGAAACCAAACTGCTACAGTGCAAGAGTGTCTGGTGGTCATCCATGCTTGTAAGCAATTTCGAGTCTACATACATAGGATGCACTTAAAAGTCATAGCCAACCACTCATCCCTGCGCTGGCTTCATAACCCAAAAAACCAGAGGACCAGTTGGCCCAATGGGCTTTATAGCTGCAAGCATAAGATTTCAAAATTATCCATAGGGCAGGAGCAGTCCATCAGAATGCCAATATATTGTCTTGATTGTCAGTTGTTCATGTAATATATCATCAGGCTGATGCACTGTTTCAGCTGATTATCAAAGGAGATATCAGGGATGAACCCTAAGAAATTCGGAATCCATTATGAAAGGTCATGGAAAAAACCGAATTTAAGAACAATCAATTATACAAAATGATTTAAGGAAAATGGGTTTTATTCCTAAACCATTAGAATGAGCAGAAATCATTCAGCTGCTCATAAGGTTGTCAGCTATGTTGACCTAAAGGAAACAGTAGATCAAATCGCCATTAACATTAATGAGAATCAATCAACTATGATGTCATGGATTACCTAACCTGTTGTGTGGAATGTCAACTTCACATACTGCACAAGAACGTCATAGGGTACTGACTAGTACGCCCTTGTTTCACTTGGCACATGGTGTCCATAGGGGTTATGGGACCATTGAGTATTAGCACCAGAGGAGTGAATTATATAATCGTCGCAATAGACCATTTAACCCAATGGGTCAAAATGAAAGCCCTCAGAAAAGTAAATGCAATGAGTACAGTGAAGTTTATACTTGACCAAGGTATCTTTGAGCACAGATGCCCCCAAGTTATTCCCTAGTGACAGCAAAACCAAATTTACTTTATAAGAGAATCCCAAAATAAACAAATTAATGGTAATCTGAGGTGTTGTATCTGTCCCCTATCATCCAGAAATGAATGGAATGGTGGAAAGAGTGAATGCAACTATAGTCTCAACATTACAAAAAAAAAGAATGGGGAAAAATTCCGCTTGGGGGCATATCTAAGTTCAGTCACTTTTGCTTATAATATCAGTTAACATTTGGCGACTGATTATACGCCATTTAAACTGTTATATGTTTGGAAAGCCGCATTACTGCCAATGTTGTTTTCAGCAGATGAGCCATCTTTAGGGATGAGTGCCAAACAATATCTATCCCAACTGGCCAATTTCCTGATTGAATTACAATCTCAGGCATATACAACAACAATGAAAAGAAGAATTAACATGAAAAATTGGACAACCAGATTTGACCTACGTTGAAATAATACCATGTGGGTATAGGGTAACTTATTGCAATACCATGGGTTTGGGAGCAAAAATAAGTTGAATGACCTATGGATAGGACCATTTGAAATAATTATTAAGTCGCAAACAATGCCTATATGATCAAGAATATTGAGAATGGTCACATTTTCAGTAGAGTCCACACGAACTCTTAAAGTATTGGACATAAAGGGAAAAACACTAATGGAAAAAAATAAAAAAAAGATAAAAAGATAAAAAGATGAATAAAAATATAAAAACCATAATGTATTAAAAATCTGATTTAATTTAAGCAGTGATGCATCTTGCAATATTCCCACCTACCAAACATTAAGGAAGGAAAAACAATGTGCATGAGTCCCAAACGTTTGGCAAGATCAGGATGGGCTTAAAATAGATCCATCAGAATAGTCCCTATCTTTGAGATGTTAAATTTCGTCCTGGGATTGGTACAGGTGGCAAGGTGCCAACAAGACCTATCCTGGGGCTTATATAGGTTGACTATGGAGTCACAAAAACCCATCCTGGGGTTGGTACTGGTGGCATGGTGCTAATGAGACCCGTCCTGGGGTTTATACAAGTGGACCAGTTGATCTTTTAGCAAAGATGCAAAGATGGGACTGGCGCAGCATGATGTCATGGGAACTGTGCTCAAGAAGAGGTGGCAACGGGTAGTAACCAGGGATAAGAAGTCATCAAAACCAAGAAGAGCATATGGGCATTGAGTGCGGACTGAGCTTCATTTTATTGAGGACATAGAGATATGAAAAACCAAATATGAGCTCAAGCTAAGGCGGCTTGCATTCCTGAGGGTTTTATCTTCTGTTGGATAACTGGTCAAGAGGGGGATTGTTGGAATTTAAAAAACCACATAATCCAACCTTTTAACTGATTAATAAATTTGACAATCAAGTTATTAATGTATAGGATCGGCAAAAACAGCCAACAGATGGGATTATTGTTGGGCATCATCTCAAATAAAATTAGAGGTTGCCAACTGATGAGATTGTCATCAGACATCATCCCCAATGATATTTGAGGTTGCCAACTGATAAGATTCTTGTTATCAATCCCTGACAAATTTTAATTAATAATTCAGTATGGGAGCAACGCCTGATAGTCAAACTATGGGGATTTTTCAGAGCGGAATGAATGGGGAGTTGTTGGAAAATACCAAATCGTTTGAATGCTGATAGAAGAGAGTAGGATTGTCATCAGCCAAAACAATTGGTTTTAAGTCCCTAATTCTAATTGTTTGGTCGCTGAACACCCATGGATTCTGCTGCCCAAGAAACTCAAAGCAAAAGTCCCAACAAGCTTTAGTGCCTAACGCTTTAGGGTCAAACCAGTATAGGAGCACCAATAATTCCCAGTGGACAGCTGATAAGTTGTGCCGATTCTAAATATAAAAACCCCAATTATTGACTAATAAAAGCAGATTAAAACTTTATATTAACTAAGTTGTTTATACAATGGCTGTTTAAATTACACTTAAGAGAAGATTGTAAAGATCATATTTCCTTAGGTTGTTTTATCAAATATCCGTTTGTCTCTAGTGAAGAGAATAGGGAAAGTGTTTCCTACAAGTACCAGAATATCTTGAAAGGGAAGAAGCACAAGCTTAGCGTTGGAAATTTCACTCAATGTTGCTTTTGGGCAATCAACAATAATAGTCTTTATACTATTATTGCCTCAGTCCATCAAATTAAATCAAGCAATTAACGCAAGGATCCACGAATCTGTGCAGTTGAAATCTAGAGTCAGAAGCTGGCAATCATCCTGCGCTCAGATTTTAACTTGCCCTTCCTGATCTCAAGCACACCGTGGACCAACGCTGGGTACAGGTCAGGTTTTCCCAGCTTAGTACAAGTGAGTTTCATAACGCCCAGTCCCTTGTTTCGACTCTTGTGTTGAAATGGATGAGTTATATATTGAATGACAACAGCACAATTTGATTAATTGTTGAATGGGGGTTCAAGACCTGTTCAATTTATGAAATTCCCAACTTGGGTCAGCCTCAACTCCAATCAATTACTAAAGTTTGGAATATTTCTTAATTATAGCATCCTGTCAGATGGAAGTGTACGCCTATTAGTGCACCTCAGCTTAGCACTATTTTATCTGATAGATAGTTCCTCCAAGTTTGTTTTACTATGATCCTATAATACAATCTTTCCTCATTGGTTGTCATTTCCCATAGTAAACATCCCAGTCTTTTACAGTTTTATTCTTTGTTGACTTAAGCGTACCTGTGCGCGGACCTCTTTGAGGAATTCTCACATCATGTTAGCCAAGTCTTTCGTTTTAAATATACTACAGCGTCAGGTACATCACGAGCTGCCCAGTTTCTATCCAAACTAGGGTTTTCGTGCACATGAACCCTGTTCAAAGCTTGGTTATTAACGTCACTTCAGTCCATAGCCAAGTTTTTCTCTTAGTTCAATCCCTCTTTTATACCCTGCTCCGCACCCTTTCCCTATGCCACTGTAGCTCCAGCTCACTTGGCTGTGATACCTTTATGTTCACACTGATGATGAGTCCCCTTGTGTTGGTCCTTTGCACCTTGCACCACCACGCTGGGAACTAGAAAATTATAGATACTCTCCTAACATTTGACAAACAAACACTTAACTTTACGCGCACAAACCTTTTCCATGTGAGACTTTCACAATGTGTAAATGGTGTGCTCCAGCAGAAAGCCATGGTCAAGGTGGGACCATTACTCTTTTTGGATTTTGCCAAAGGTTGGAGAATCTTGGCGATATTCTTGTCGCCTTCAACAGAAAAGTACTAACCCTTCTAGCTCACACCTGGTGGATACAGATGTTTCGCAATCCAGGAGTCAAGATTCTCTTAATATCCACAAAATCAATATAATTAACACCAAAAATCTTTCTTTCTTTGGCACTGCTTTTGGATGGTACAGGCAGGATCATTGACGAATGGCCTGGTGGCGTTGGCCTTGGATAACGTTATATAACCGTTTTTAAAAATGTGTATAGGGTCATTTGCAGCTCAAAACGCGTTTTATAATGACGTTTTCATATACTACTGAGCCATGTTCATCCCATATGGATCAGATATGGACCCCATTTCAGTGTATCAGATCACCCCTGAGAACCAACACTTGACCACAACCATGATTTGTGGAACCCAGGAGGTGGATTAGATGTTACAACTACAATATTAAAACGTTTATGCAGTTGCTGAAGATATTATGGGATATGTGACTCAGTAGTAGGAGTGGCCAAATATCCCTCTCCATTCTTTAATGCTTAAACGTACCCTGGTAGTATGTTAGACCCTAAAGAAGAGTTTGGTGGTGAAAAGTTGCGTTTAATGCTTTAAGTAAAGAAAATTATAGATTATTTATAGTTGGCAGCTAACCTTTCATCCCATTTAAAGATAATCAGCAATTTTATTTTGGCGGATACTGGACCCTCTGAGAACTTTATTGACCAATACCTAGTGACTACCTTGAGCTGAGTTACTTGCCAGGTGTTATGCTAGAGGAGGGTCTTCCCAAGATGTTTCCACATTGAAATTCATTGGGCTAGTGGACTATCAAGTTGGCACATATCTTTTGTTCAACCACTTCTAATCTATCAAAAACATCTTGTACCCCATAAATTTGGGTGTAGAGTGGTGAAGAAAGTTTGACGTCAGAACCAACTTGAAAAAAATACCCTATCCTTAACTTTGAAGGATGGTTTATGAGTTAGTTGTCCCTTTGGCTGAAGCCAACTTTCAGAGAGACTAGCCCCAATGTCCCTAATATTCACACCGTCATCCAAGCTTTGTTTCTGCAACCCTCTTTGGAGTTTCTCCCCTGTATGTTCCCTATTTCTCTTTGTAGAGAAGGCTGATGGTACCTTACTCTCATGTGTAGATTATGGTAACCTTGACAACATCACAGTACCTGACTTACATCACATCACACTGGACTCACATATTGCACGCTATGTGGAGAAGGCGAGAGTCTTTTCAAGCTGGTTTGGTTATATGCGCTCAATCAGATCCATATCAAGAAGGGCCAGGAGTGGCTGACTTCATTCTGTACCAGAAAGGGAATTTTCAAACCTCGGGATTTGCCCTTTGGGCTAAAAAAAAACCCCCTACTATCTTTCAAGCCGTATTGATGTGGCTTTGGGGGGCGTTCTGGGGTTTATGCGCAGTAGTTTACATAAATATATTTTTGTATTTTCCTCAGACAATGAGTCCCATGCAGTACACCTTTGGCAGGTGGTAGAGCGTTTGAGGGCAGCTGATCTCACATTATAAATAACTAAGTGAAAATTCTTTTAGTCCCAAGTCACCTTCCTGGGCAACGTCTGTTTGATCAAGGGTACATGATAGCTCCCACAAGAAGAAGTCGATTCATGAGTGGCCCACTCCAACTTTTAGTTAAGTAAATGGTAAGTTTTTGGGGACGTGAACGTTACTTAAGAAATCTAAACAATTTTTCTGAAGTTTCCATACCTTTATATAGGCGAGTGAGGCAAAAGTACTCTAGTGGTCCCCAGCTTTGCAGGATGCTTTCCAAGAGGTAATGTGTACTTTGCTGACCATATCCTTTCTTCACCATGTTGACCCTAATTAAGAGTTCTATGTAGCTTCATATTCCTCCAACTTCGCCATAGTGGCAGCCCTATTATAAGTAGGAAAAAGATGGAATAGAGCATCCGGTGGGATTTTTTAAGGAAGATATCTCTACAAGAGTTAAACTACGCTGTATATGATGAATAATTATTGGCAGTGGTTGAGGCGCTGACCTATTGGCGTTATCACTTGCATGGCTCATATCAACCCTTACACATATATACAGATCACCGTGCCTTACTGTAATACAGCGCACTTCATGTCTTGACCCTATGGCAAACCCGCTGGCATGATAACCTTGTCCAATTTGCGTTTTCTTATGAGTTTACTTAGGGCAAGAGAATGGTTTGGCGGATGCTTTGAGCACAGCTTTTCATTAGCTCCTGATCCTAAGGAAGTTGAGGTGCATATTACCCATTTAATGATTCCACCAGTTAAGATTGTGTCTCAACTTTTCTTTCCCTTGGCACATTGTCCAGAACTTGCTCCTCTAAAATGCGGAGAAATAATGAGTGTTAAGAAAGATAGTCCTTTCTAAGCCATTGTTCAGCAGAATATATTATGGTCCTTGCCAAGACTGCAATGAATTAGAAGAAAATCACCAGAGGTTACCATTTGAAGGATGAGATGGTTTGGATTCAGGGGCGCATATGGGTTCCTGCTGGACCACTTCACTTGGAAATCATCCAGGACCATCATGACGAAATCACCGTTGGCATCCTGGGAAGGCAAAGACTTTAGTTCTAATTTGCCGCACTTACAATTGGAAGGGGTTTGACACTCAGGTAGGCAGGTATTGTAAGAATGCCTAGTCTGCAACCAAATGAAACTGAATCATCAACCTCTAGTGGGGCTGTGGGTACCAGTTCAGAAGGCTGAAGGGCCTTGAACTTCCTTATTGGTGGATTCTATTGTGATATTGCCTGTATCTGATGGCTACGATGCTATTCTGGTGGTGGAGGGCCATTTAACAAAGTTCGCCCACTTTGTCCCTTGCAGAACCACATTCACCGCGGCTGAGATGTCTAAGCTTTTTGAAGATCATGTTCTCACTCTTCAGAAGTCCCTCAAGATATAATTAGAGATTGGAGACCCCGGTATATCACCATCTTTTAGAAAGAGTTGTGTAAGACTCTTCACATTTGCCCCTACCGTTCAACAGCCTATCACCCTCAATAAAATGGGCAGAATGAATGAGTGAACCAGTGCCTCAAACAGTTCTTGCCATGTCACATCACCACAGATAATTCAGATCGGGTTTCTTATCTACCCATGGCCCGATTCTGTTATAACAACGCTCAACATGCATCAATTATCTATTCCCCTTCTTCGCCAACTATGGCTTTAATCCTGACTTCAAGATGTGTTGGGATTTTTGCCCATATTCGCAGACTGATAGATTACCTGGTGTCACTAGGGAAAAATTCCCTAAGGCAAAATGAAATGGAAATTGGTTGGCATGAGTTTTGGAGGAACTACGTTCAGGGGATTTTGGATATTCACCTGGTCATATCTGTCGGGGATCAATCCAGATGAATACCTAAGATCTCATCAGGTGGAGTGGCCGATGAAACAGGGGCATCTGATAGTGATTAACTATCAGGTGTACATATTGGGATTGGTTGGGTTTCATCACCAACTGATTGGGAATGAATAGTGAGTTGTGAGGCGAGTGATGCCACCTGCAACTAGCAAATCGATTGGTTGTGAAGTGACCTGCCATAATGTGTAATAAGTCACATTACATAAGCAGGTCACTAGCCAATTATAGTTAGTTTGCTTGTATCGAGAGAAACTTAGGGATACGTTTTCCAACTCTTTCTGTTTGAGGTCTTGAGGATGTTCAATGATGGAATCCTAGCCAGGTTGAGGAAGACCATCACTGCTGAGATGAGGAAGGGTGATTAAATGGCAACAGCTGCCGTTTCATTGAAAAGGTGTCAACTGAGGGTTAGACAGCTAAATCCCCTACTATATATTTCCCTAGGATTCACTATAATAAAAAAAGTATTAGTATTAAAAACCATCATTTATAATAACAGTTTTAGCCACGGTAATATTATTGATTCAGTGTATAGTTAGACTATCAGCTTCCATTGTGACATTCCATCTCAAGGATATTATTTCAGAAGGCAATAATTGGAAGACTCTCAGAGAGAAGATTAGAGATTTAAGCAGGATCTAGAGATGAAGGGAACCACAATCAGGGATAGCTGCTGATGTGTGTTGGGCCAAAAGAGACTGTCACCGGGGTATCTGGAAAAAGATTGGGTGGACAGGAATATAGGGAACAAATCACTATGAGTACAACTTACAGAGTATTTAATTGAAGGTAATGGCCAAAGCGTTAGGCCTATTAATAGTTTAAACTCAACTATGGATAGTAGTCTCCATACTATTATTGAATGATATATTCTATACAATGCAATGAAGTGCACGAGGAAATTGAACCTGTGCAGAAAGAAGGTTACTGGGTTGACAACCAATAATCAATCCTTAAGTAAATTTTTACAAGTTTGTGCTCACTACAGGGGTAGTTGAGTAAAGAATCTATTATAATGTCATATAAAGCGAAATGTGCAAGCTGTGGACCAAGATCGCCACTGTGAATCAGAATGCCTTTTTCTCAGAGGACCATTGGGAGTTCGCGGCCTTAGAAGAACGAGTTACCAAGGTGGAGGAAGGAGTATAAAATGTAGCTAACTTTGGTAACGAGTTATTTGGCAAAGTAAACTCGTTAAAGAAGAAAGAAGGAGACCTCATTCGAGAGGTCCTATTCCTGAAAACAGAGTGAGAAGAGGATCGCATTCATTTAAGAAAGTTTGGTGTGGATATTGAGAAATTGATCAAAGAAGTAGAGGAGTTGAAAGCCCACAGATGTGCATGTGAGCCCAATATGGCCAGCGATGCTGAAGAGAGAAGACCTTGCATAATACTTGTGAAGTTAAATGCCCTGAGAAATATGCCGCCCGCCTTTAATGCCATTTTGGAGATGACACTCAAAGTCACTCCACAAGTTAGCTAAGTAGCCAAACTGAGAGAATTGATATGAAATGACTTGGAGGAATTTAGAGCAACACCAAAATTGCCAACATTCCATTGGTATAACGCCCCAGCGTTTTTCCAACTGTTTGACATGACTATTTATGGATATGGGGCTCGTCAAAAGGCGTTAACAGTCATGAACTGCCTGGACACTGACTGCTAGAACCTAGTGTTACCCACTTGGAGGGGGACAGCTGGTTGTATTTCAAGGCGAAGACGGCCATAATGAAGGAGTTTTGGAGTCCAACCCGCATGTCAAAACATAAGCAAGAATTTATGGGAATTCAATTCCATAAAGATGAGTCTCTTGCTAGCTTCGCGGTCACTTTTACCAGGAGTTGCAGATCCTGGCCATAGCGAAAGTGTTAGATAACTTAAATGCTAGAATCACTTTGCAAGCTGCCCTTTGCCCTATTACAATTTGCATCAAATAATATCTTCCGTATTTGCGATGGAGATAACTACCTCACAAATGGTAGATAGCCTGAAAATTTTGGGAGCGACGTTTAATGCCCCAAATAGAAGCTTCAAGTCTAATCTGGTAAAATCTTAAACCCATGAAGGGAAATGAAGGGGCAAAAGAGGCTACTAACTGAACTTGCCGGGAAATAAGCCCAAAGAATTCAGACAGTTAAGCAAGAAAGAGAAGGTCTGCTTTCAGTGTGGCAGGAAAGGACATATCATCGCATACTGCAAAAAGCTGAAGGATCAGATTAACGTGGTCCAGGCCAAGGAGACAACAGTAGCCAAGGATTCTGGAAAAGGGCCCAATGCCTAGATAAGGAACAGTCTAGAGCGGTGGAGAAACCTGTTCCTCCCAATATCATGAATGAAGAAATAGACATTAGTGATCTTTTAGTAGATGATGAGCAGGATCAGCTAAACCAAGTGGTCAACATGGATAAGAATGCCATGACCAGAGCTGGGGTGAAGGAGAATGACCCCAAGATAATTCAGGAATTTTCCTGGCCGTACACCCGACAACTGGTGGAGAAGATTTGACTGCCAAGAATCCTGATGAGTTATTAGATGTTTGTTTAGATGAGGCCAATCTGTCAATCTCCCTTGGCACAATAAAGGAATCATTTTCTGAATTATCAGCGCAGATTAATCATACCCTAGATTTGGCTAATAACGCCGCCATTCACTCAGTAAATACTATATTACAATACTCTGAGTGTACATATAAGATATTATGTGAATTGAGTAAGGGTGAGGGTGATTGTTGACAGCAGAGCGCCCATCAATATAGTGTCAACCAAGCTGGTGAAGAGGATGAAGATCTCCCCGGACTTGGAACACAAGAGAGAATATGGAACAGCTGGGCCAAACACCACCATTTCCTGTGGAGTGTATAGTGCAATGCCATTATGATTCAGGTCATTGGTTATATCCGCGCCAGCAATAGCTTTGGCCAACCAAAACTATGATATCCTGATCAGAACAGAGTTCCTACGGAAGTTTGGAGTTAAATGTAACTTTAAGGATAATATGTTGACCATACTAAGTCAGATGTTACCATTGTTATACCAGAAGGATGGTGAAGCTCCAATGAATCGGAGAAACAAATTCATTAATCTGATATACAATGATGGCATTGTACCAATTTGATACCAATTAATTGATAGGAAGTGACGAGAGATGCTGGCGGAAATCCTAGAAAACTGGGGAATTCCATTAAGGATCAAGAAGGAAAGGACCATACCAGCTGGATTGCAAATAATAGTCAGCACAGGGTTGACTTTGAAGATTCCAGAGCTGTTGTATGAAGAATTTGGAAGCCCCTGGAAGAAGTCCAGAGTGGAGCCATGGGTGGCTCCCAGGATAATAATGCCGGGCCATGGAGAAATAAAGTTCTCTGGGCGAATTTGAGCAAAAAACTGATGAAGATCGAGAGGAATCAGATCATTGCGTTTATTCATCTTATCCTGATGGCAGAATTGAGACGATTCCACGATTTTGGGTCTCTTGATGAAATGATTACTGGCTGGGGTAGCTGAAAGCATCAACCTATTGCTTGATCAGGAGCAGCTCGCTGATCTTCTGGAAGGGCAGAAGGAGGAGGTGCTCAAATTATTTGAGAAATATTGGGAAGTGTTCTCTTGTGCCAACCATGATTTGGGATGCACACAAGATGTAATTCACAAGGTCAACACCGGGGAAAATCTACCAATAAGGATGAGACCAATCTGAAGATTAAAAGCAGCTGAAGCAGTAGTGGAGGATGAGATCAGCAAACTAGTGAAGCATGGGCTTCTAGTTCTGTCATCAAGTCCCTGAGTGAGTCCAATTCTGATTGTGAAGAAGAAGGATGGATCAAACTGTGTGGTGATTGACTACTGGAGGCTGAACAAAATTATGAAGAAGGATCCATATCCCCTACAAAGGATTGATGATGTGCTGGATCGATTATGAGAAGCAAAGTATTTCTCCGCGATGGATCTAATCTCAGGATACTGGCAGATCGACTTGCCAGAAGAAGACCACAAAAAATGTGCAATTTTTCTAGCGCAGGGGTTTTATCAGCTGACGAGGATGCCTTAGGGTCTTTGCAATGCGCCCACAACGTTCCAGAGGGCCATGGATGCAATATTAAGTGAACTGAAGTTGTCATGAATCCTGGTATATCTGGACAATATCAATGTGTTCAGTAGGGAGTTTACTGTTCACCTGCACCACTTGGGGTTTAAGTTTTTAAGAGACTGTTCGCAGCTAAGCTGAAGATCAAGCCAAGGAAGTGCCACTTATTCATGAAAGAGTTGAAATACCTGGGATTTGTGATCAATGCAAATGGATTGCAGCCGCAAACCCAGAAGATAGCAGCTATAGAGTGCAAGGCTGTACCAAAGAGTGTCTGAGACATCCAAGTATTCCTTGGGATGGTCAGATACTATAGAAGATTTGTTTGGGACTTCACCCGAATATCTGAGCCTTTATTTCATTTATTAAAGGATCCAAAAAAGGATATATATGGAATAAAGAGGCCCAGGACTCCTTCAATGAATACGCTGGTATTTGATAGATTCACTGATTCTGAGTTATCTAAATTTTGATTGGGAGTTTACCATTGAAACCAATGCTTCATTGATGGCGATTGGCACCGTACTGAGCCATGTAGACAAACTTGGGGACAAGCATCTAGTGGCGTATGTGATCCAGACACTCACAGCCGCTGAGAGGAACTACACCATGACTGAGCGTGAATGCCTTGCAGTCATATATTTTTGTAAGAATTTTTGGGTGTACATCCATAGAACGCTTTTTCTGGTGGTGATGGACCACTCTTCACTGCGTTGGCTGCACAATCCAAGAGAACCAGAAGGACAATTGGCCCAATGGGCACTTAAGCTTCAGGCTTACAATTATGAGATAATCCATAGAGCGGGGTCTTCTCATCAGAACGCGGATGGCTTATTGCAGTTGACAATGGTCCAATTGGTATACACGCAGGTGGATGAGCTATTCCAGAGAATGGTCAAAGGAATAATTAAGGACAAGCCTTGAGAAATCCAAGGTGCGCTTCGAAGAGTGATGGAAAACTCCTAGACTATGGATGGACAAGTATTCAAGACGATCAACATGAAGCAGCTATTATTCCTGAAACCATCATAAAGAGCAGCAATAGTACCAGTGGCTCACAAGGTTGTCGGGCATGGAGGCCTGAGAAAAACAACTAACAATATTTGCCAGTATTATTACTGGTAATTAATTAACTATGATGTTGCAGATCATCTGTATTCTTGTGTGGAATGCCAGCTGCATAAACCACACAAGAATACAACTGGATACCGACTGGTCCAACCTGGATTTGCCTGGCACATGGTGTCCATTGTTGTGATGGGACCGCTGGCAATGAGCACAGGGGGAGTCAAGTACATCATAGTAGCCATCAACCCATTTTGACGAGATGGGTGAAACAAAATACCTAACCAGAGATAACACAACCAGCAATGCGAGATTCATCTTGGATCAAGTATTATACTGGCATGGATGTCTGCAAGTCCTACTGAGCGACAATGGGGACAACTTCACATCTCAAGTGATCCTGAGGCTAAATGAAATAATGGGGATCCAAGGAGTCATGTCAGTACCATATCAGCTGGAGATAAATGAACTGGTAGAACGGGTCAATGGAATGCTGGCCATGATGCTGAGGAAGCTGGTCGCAGGAAGAACTTCCATGTGGGGAATGTACCTGAGTTTGGTGATGTTCGCTTACAACATTAGTCATCACATGGTGATGGGAAAGATGCCGTTTGAATTACTATATGGTAGAAAGGCCGCGTTGCCACCAATATTATATTTGGTAGTGGAACCTACATTGGGGATGAGTACCAAGCAATACTTGAACCAAATGACAAGCATCCTGATTAATATGCAATTGTAAGCATTTGATACAACCTTGAAGAAAAGGATATGAGCAAAATTGATGGATGAAAAAAACTGACCAGCCTTAGCAGAACATTTTATAGGCGAAAGAGTCGCCTATTGTGATATGCATGGTTTTGAATGAAAAGACAAATTAGATGCGTTGTGGTCAGGTCCATTCTAAGTAATCACCAAGACAGTGATTGATGCTTATCCCATCAAGAATCTCTTGGATGGAAGAGTTTTAAATTGAGTCCACACTAAGTATCAAAAGCGTTGGATCAAGGAAAAAAATAAACTGAGTTCCTGAAGGACTAATGAGACATTAAGTTGGTCATGTCCTGATGATTAGGTCAAGTCCAAGAAAAGACCTCTGAACCAATCTATATGGTTAAGTCTTAAAGAAGTAAGACCTATGAACCATAGAAAACTGGTTATCTAAGAATAACTAGGATCCAGTTTGGGGAATAAACATAAAAAGATGAACCAAAACAAGGTCAAGTCCCATAGGAAAAGAAGAAAAATATAAAAAAAGATATAAAATTATGAAAAAAGGTTATAAAACTGCATAATTAAAAACCTGATATATTTTTATAATTTTAACTTATTGATCGTCCTCAGTACAGGGATGATTCTGCCTATGTCACCTCTTGGGGGAGGATGGATGGATTGTGGTAGGAATAAATAACCCAAAGAATTGATATGCAATCAGACACTTGCAAGGGCAAGACCTACATGAAACCACGTTCGTTGAGTGGATACTGAGCCCTGAGAAAACGTGACTAGGGGAAGGGAAATTGAAATGATGGAAGATGCCAATTGCGAAACCCCAGAGTGGGGATGAAAGCAGCAATAAAGAAAAAGGCAATCGGTGAATAACCCCAAGTAATCCCAAAATGGCACCAGAGCTGGAAGATTTGTCTTGAGCCTGCCGACGGGTTTCATCAAGGACACTGGACATGTGAGCTGGCAGCAAAGAAGGAATACTCATGAGGGCTGCCAAATCATGCCCCTGATTAATGCCATCAGCAGAAGATAGTGATGGGAAGCTCCTGAGAGGAGGTAGTTGTGCAGAGAGCAGATTACATCCTTCAAACGGTGACTATGGGCTTCTCAGAAGCTAAAGCTGAATGACCGGTGGAAGCCAGGTGAGGCTGGAAGCTTTGTCAACCAACTTCAATGAACTTGGCCAGCAAAGCGAAGAGCATAAGCAGCAGTATCCCAATCCAAAAGGTTATCAAGATCAGAGGGATTCAGCGCTAATGTCAAAGCCTCAGTGACTTAGGCCTGTAGTTCAGCATAGGAAAGCTCAAAAAATATGCTGTTACTGATTGAGAGCTCAGAAACCAGTACAGTGGGTTTGTAGAATTGACTGAGTCAGAAGAAGAACTCAGGAAGCAAGTCTGACTCAGCAAATAATTAACAATCCAGAGCGACTGGCATAATCTCCAGAGCTTGACAATGATGTTTGGAGCATCAGCAAAAGGAGCTGAATCCAGGAGGGTTTTAAAGTCCAGCTCTGGAATTGACTGCAAGGGATGAGTCAGCCAAGAGTTGTTTGAAACAATGGCTAGCCTGGTTTTGGAGGGATTAATTACCATTTCCAGTAATTTTTTAGAAGGACTAGCCGCTTGCACCAGAATAGGCATATGATTCCTGGAAGGACCATAGAAAAGTATCCGTCAAGCATCCTGACTCATCTGCTGGAAGAGATGGAGGTCTGGATCAGACGGACTGTTGAGGAGCTGCTGGTAACATGATTCAGAATTTGACATATGAGCTGGATGAGAGGGGGGATGTCAGACTTATATAGAAGTTGACATTATGCACTCTATAATCCATTAGGCTCCAATTTTGAGAAAAATAATCTCAAAATTAATGAGGTAAGTTTTCCAAAGGAAGAATTAGGAATGACTTATATTCAAGAGGTTATGAGCAAAAAAACGAGGGCAAATAGAAATAAGAATTTTTAATCAAGCTGTGAAATGAACATCAACGGCAATAGTCTCCTGTCTAGGATGAGGCGATAATCAGGAATTCAAGGACGCCAGACCAAGGATCCTGAATATGACAGTAGGTCATGTACCCTGATGGGGGGAAAACTTGATCCCAGGACGAATATCGTCACAAGTAAATTGATAAGCCCAGCACAACAGAAGGCCATGGGGGCCGCTCTCTGAGAAGGTGTAGGGAGGAGGAAGAGGAAAAATTCTGTATGCAAAAGCTGTCCCAAGCATTGTTGAGTATTAATGAGTGTACTCCACTTGTACCAATGAAGTATTTGACCAAGTGTTTAAAGCGGTGCTTTCATGCCCTAGTCATTTCTGCTGGATATATAGGCAAGAGGGGGGATGTGTTGGGATTTTTGCCCATATTCCCAGCCTACTAGATTACCTGGTGTCTAAAGGGGAAAAATCCCTAAGGCGAAGTGAATTGGAAATTGGAGGCCCAAGTTTCAGAGGAACTACGTTTGGGAGATTTTGGGATATTCACCTGGTCATATCCATTGGGGGATTGATCTGAATGAATACTTAAGATCTCATCAGGCAGAGTAGCTGACAAAATAGGGCATCTGATAGTGATTAACTATCAGGCGCACTGATTGGGATCAGTTGGGTTTCATCACTGACTGATTTGAAATGATTAGTGAGTTGCGAGGTGAGTGATGCTGCCTGCAACTAGCAAATCAATTAGTTGGTGAAGAGACCTTCCATAATGGTTAATAAGTCCCATTACCTAAGCAGGTCACTAGCCATTTATGGTTGGTTCTCTTGGATTGAGAGGAAAATGTTAGGGACACATTTTCTGACTCTTTCCATTTGAGGTCTCAAGGATGTCCAATAACAGAATCCTAGCCAGGATGGGGAAGACCATTGCTGCTGAGACGAGGAAGGGTGATTCAACAGCAACAGCTGCCGTTTCATTGAAAAGGTGTCAACTGAGGGTTAGACAGCTAAATCCCCTACTATATATTTCCCTAGGATTCACTATAATAAAAAAAGTATTAGTATTAAAAACCATCATTTATAATAACAGTTTTAGCCACGGTAATATTATTGATTCAGTGTATAGTTAGACTATCAGCTTCCATTGTGACATTCCATCTCAAGGATATTATTTCAGAAGGCAATAATTGGAAGACTCTCAGAGAGAAGATTAGAGATTTAAGCAGGATCTAGAGATGAAGGGAACCACAATCAGGGATAGCTGCTGATGTGTGTTGGGCCAACAGAGACTGTCACCGGGGTATCTGGACAAAGATTGGGTGGACAGGAATATTGGGAACGAATCCCTATGAATACAACTTACAGAGTATCTAATTGGAAGTACTGGCCAAAGCGTTAGGCCTATTAATAGTTTAAACTCAACTATGGATAGTAGTCTCCATACTATTATTGAATAACACATTCTATACAATGCGATGAAGTGCACAAGGAAATCAAACCTGTGTAGTAAAAAGGTTATTGGGTTGACAACCAATAATCAATCCTTGAGTAAATTTTTACATGATGGATCCCAGTTTTAGATCCAAGGTGGAACTCGGTGGTGGACTTTGCATAAATTCTCAAGAAAGTACACCAGGGGTGTGTAAAAATTAAGATGTGGCCATGCAGTCTTACAAGGAGAATGCTGATGGTAAGAGTTGAGCTGTACGATTATAGAAGGAAGGAGATCTCATGATGCTGGATGCTAAAAACATCCTAATCAAGCCACCATGCAAAAAACTAGGACCAAAGAGGATATTGCTGTACCGCGTTGTCAAAAAGGTGGGCAGCGCCTCATATCAGTTAGATCGCCCCCTTAGTTTAATCTTTTCAGTATTCCATGAAAGCAAGATCACGTTGTTTGGGGCCTCCCACCAGAGACTCCTGAGGCTAATCTCATGGATGGGGCACTGGAATGGGAAGTTGAGGAGATTTTAGCCTCACATTGTGTAAGAAGAAGAATCAAGTATCTTGTATTCTGGAAGGGGTTTGATGCAGCAGAGAACAATTGGGTCCTAGCGTGTGATTGCTCCCATACCCAAGATAAATGTAGCATTCCATAAGAGTTTCCCTGAGGCTTCAGGATTTAAGTCCAAGAAAGCCGTTGCTGCCATGAATTTGGCCCATGCCCATAAAATCTTTTCCTTGTTGAATGCCCCTGGAGGGGGGTGGAGCCCAAAAAGGAGGATAGGGTAATGTCATGTTGACATGACCTGATTGAAGGCACCAATGTCAAGGACAAGGCTGGGCGGCAGGAGGTTAAGAAGGATAAACTTTAGGCCCTTCCTGATCTCAAGCACACCGTTGACCAACGCTGTTTTACAAGCCAGGTATGAAAAGGTTGGTACAAGTGATGTTCTAACGCCCATCCCATTGTTTTGGCTCTTGTGTTAAAACAGAAGATTTATATGTTTTAATGACAGCACAATTTATTTAATTGTTGAATGGGGGTTCAAGACCTGTTCAATTTACAAAATTTATTCCTTGGTTTGGCCTTGACTCCAATCACTCAAGTTCAAAATATGTTGAAGTTTAGCACCCTGTCATATGGAAGTGTGTCATATTGGTGCACCTCAGCTTAGAACCACTTTCTATAACAGATTATTCCTCCATATTTGTATAACCATGATTCCCTGATACCAATCTTCCTCATTGGTTTCTTTTTTTCATAATAAACATCCTGTTCGTTTTCAGTTTTATTCTATGTTGACTTAAGCATAACTGTGCATGGACCTCTTTGAGGAGTTCTCACATCATGTTAGCCAAGTCTTTCGTTTTAAATATACTACAGCATCATCCACCCCACGGGCTGCCCAGTTTCCAACCAAAACAGGGCACTCGTGCACACTAGCCCTGTTTAAAGCTTGGTTATTAACGTCACTTCAGTCCATAGCCAAGTTTTTCTCTTAGTTCAATTCCTCCTTTTGTATACCGTAAAACCACCCCTGCCCTATGCCACTGTAGTTCCAGCTCTCTTGGCTGGACTACCTTTATGTTCACACTGATGACGAGTTCCCTTGCATTGGTCCTGTGCAACTTGCAAAACTACGCTGGGAGCTGGAGAGTTATAGATACTCTCCTGACACCATTGCTAGGTGTTAAACTTTCCTATAATTGTTCCAGGAGATCATTGAGTGTCCTTCTGAAAACTTTGGTGTTATCCAAGTAGACTACAATGCAAGTCAACTTTAGGTCAAAAAAAGAGGTAATCCATCACCCTCTGGAAAGTAGCTTCACGTTACATAAACTGAAGCATACTTGTCAGCTTATTCTTTGTGTGGTGATATCACATATTTCGCTTGGTCTTGTGTTGGAAATTTTATCCGTCAAAAACCCTAAGAACGAATCCATCACCAAAAAAACTTGGTTCTCATATGCGATTGTGAGCGTCGTCCATCCTCAGCAGCAGATACAAATTCTTTTAGTGATTTTATTTACCTATTGTAATCAATCACCACCAGACTTATAAATCATTTTTTAATAATAATAATTGGACATGAGCATGGACTTGACGAAGGTACATGGAGCCCATGAACAATTAGTATACTGATTTCAACACTAAATACTGCTTCAGTAGCCTTAATTTGGTGGACATGTTGCATTTGTGTCAATGGATAGTCTCAGTGTCACCTTATAGATCACATTTTTAGTGCATCTAAGCTCATGATTGTCCTGAGTCTTTATCACCCAATATTTATCAAATAATCATAGCACTTACTCCCAATGATGTTCTGTTACTCAGCCAGTTGCTCTCAATCAACCAGAACATTATTGCTTTTGGCAGCATCCACAAATAATCCCATCTCTGTTAGTGTTCAAAGCCATGGAACTCTCTGATTTCAGCCATCAGGATTAAATGCGCAAATGCAATAACAGTTTATATTCACCTTCATGAGTTTTTCTCTGATATTGTTCAATAGTAAACAGTTTTTATTAAGTGGGCATTATAATTCCCAAAAAAACTAAAGGCTCCAAACTCCATGTGTGACATGAGGTGATGAGTTTTTCATATAATTGTTCTAAGATTTCCATCTTTAACCCTATTTTAAATGATATTTACATTACCAATAAAATTAGACTAGTCATTTTTGCCTTCAACCGTATCCCTCTGTCAGGTTAACTGGAGCACAGGAGATATAATGGAATCTGCTGATTAAATTAAGACTGGGTTCCTAATCTGGGTATGTACCAACCCAGTGGAAAGCCCAGAATGCCAAGGGCATATCTGTTATGCACAAAGTAGGAGGGATCCCCTATTATTCTGGTGAGGGAAATAGGATTTTAATAAACATACAAGCCCCATAGCAAACTAAATAGCTGCAATGGGGGCAACTGTGGGTCTTGCTGGGGCATCCCCAAGGGTGTGGAGCAAGGAGGACGACCAAACCTCCTGGTTTTGCAGTTGGTGACCTTTGGCTTCTATTTCAAATCATCCTGGACAGGTTCATTATAGTAAAAATTTTGAAAATCATAGTGATGTTCAAAATATTTTTAAATGATGATCAGCGTTACAAATTGAATTGAATTTAATCACTCTGACCATCAGGAGGCCTTGGGCCTCATCTTGCATCAGTTGAGAGGTTACAGGTTGGGTAGAGAGGTCAGGTTCATCACTAACGTGGCAGATCGATTTAATGAATTTATTTGGGCTAGATTGGCCCTTGGAAGGATGGCCTAGATGGTAAATTGCATGGTTCTCACTTGCGGTTTGATGGATGGTGAGTCCTCACCACCAAACAGAGAATGCGATTAGCAGAGATGGCCTCACTCCACCTGAATTGTTCCAAACCACCAGCTGCTTGGTGAGGCAGATTAGAACAAATTCTCTGATTGTTCTGTGGATTGGGAGGTGGACCCAAATCTGGTCCACTGGGTGCCAAGTGTTAAACAGGTTGTTTTGAAGAGTTCAGTGGATCTGAAAAATCTTCTGAAGCGGCAGATTGGCACCGTAGGCTTGTGGTGAGTTCTTGGATTGTGATCGCCATTTGGTGGGCCACTGGATTGATGTCTTGGAGGGCCCACTCGACAACCATCAGCCCTAGGATGCAGATCACTGTATACTTTGATGGGTTAAGTAAAAGTATGGTGAAGAAATTGATGGAGCTCGTGGAGTATGTTGGGGGTAAAATAGTTTTCTAAAACTGTAAGGTGAAAATGGATCAACAACTGCTCCTTACAGAGGCAGTTGCCTTATATATGCAAAAAGGGGTAAATGGGGCCATGGGTACATTTTTTCCTGGGCTGTGGTAGCTGATGTACTCATGGGTACTCAGCCTGGGCTTGGGGCTTTGTCATCCAGCTTACGCAAATGTCACAAAAGCTCTGGAAATATAATCATTGGATCCGCCAGAGAGGCACCCTCACTGATAAAAACATAAGCGGATTTACTCAGATTGAAGGGGCGGCCAAATTGGGTTTCGCCAGGGTTAATTCTTATGAAATTTTTAAAAGATTTAAAAAATTTCATGAAAGCAAGTTTCCGACTCAGATTGGCTTTCCTGGACTTGAAATTTTGGATTTCATGTTTCTATCCAGGTTTTCTGACTCAGGAACCCTTTCCTGAGTTTTAAGGCACATTTTCTTCTTTTCCAAGGATGTAAAAGATGGCGGAGTGGGGCTCAGTGGGAGGGGAAGATGCTGTTGAAGGCTTCAGTCCTGTATTACCTCTTTACAGACCACTTGTATACTTTCAACCAGAGAAGAAGCAGCCAAATGGGGTATTGTGGTGGGTTTTTTTTGGTGCCAATGCAGTGACCTAACGTTCATCAACTACATGACGCAAGTCCCCCAGTTGAGCCAAGGGATCCACAGGGGCATTAGGTCCCTTCTCTTTCTAATAAAGGGACCTATTCCCAATCTAGCCCAAGAAGTAGGGTCTCTAGACTTACATTATACTCTCATTTTTGAACGGAAAACATTACTACTACTGGTACGTGGACAAGGGCATATTTCTTGTGTCTTATAGGGAGTTTGATGGCCAAAATTATAGCGATTTTCTTGGGTATATAGTGGGCTTCAGGATGAGACTCTTGGAACTCAGCTACTAACTCCTTGCAATTCTCAACAATCCTTTGAACTTAATCAACTATTTTCATAGGCTGGGTATTTTCATGCAACCAGATACTGGACTGACCTTCTAGATTTCCTTGAGGCCAGTATTGCCTCCACTTCAGTCTCTTTAGAGTTCCCTACAATAAAAGTCTCTGAAGTAGAACTAAGCTTTTCCTTAAAGGGGGCTAATTGAGAGATGTGGAAAACATTGTGTTGTTTCCAATGGTCAGGAAGTTTGATGCGGTATGCACCATTGCACAAATCCTTCTATACTTAAAAATTTCACAAGAGCGCATACTAGCCAGCTTCCTGAAAGAAACCTTCATAATCAGGTGGCGAGTTTTAAGCATAACAAGTGAGCCTACAGAGATGTCATGTCCAGGAAGTCGTTTTCTATCAGCAAACTTCATATAGTCTTCAATGGCTTTTTATAATTATTCTTGGACAAGCTTTTGTGTATCTCGGATTTTGGTGATCCAGTCCTCTGCTGCGGGGTCTACTGAGGTTAAGCGTGCTTCAATCTGGAAAGATGGGTTGTAACCCAATATTGCTTCAAAGGGGGAGAATCCAATGGAAGAGTGTGAGGCATTGTTGTAAGAAAATTGCGCTAAAGGAAGTTCTGCAGCCAAAGTGTCCTGGGTGGCTGAGGAGTAAAAACCTAGATATTGTTCTAACACTTGATTAACTCTCTCAGTTTGCCAATCCGATTGTGGGTGATATGCTGTAGAACGGCAGGCTTTGATGTTAAGAAGTCACAGCATGGCATCCCAAAACATGGCTGTGAAATGTGGATCACGGTCACTTACAATTTCCGCTTGGAGTCCAAACATGGGTAAGACATGAGTGACTAAGAGTGCTGCAGTATCTGATGCTGTTATAGTAGTGCTGCATGGAATAAGCAACGCAAAGTTGGTGAACCTATCCACAATCACCATTATGGCATCAAGTCCCTTAATAATGTGAAGTTTAACAATGAAGTCCACTGAGACTGACGTCCAGGGACCTTTAGCTTATTGCAAAAGGTAGAGAAGGTCCTTTTTTACTGTGCGGTATGATTTAGAGAGAGCAATAGTAAAACATCTTGATACCCAGGCTGGGATATACTTGGAAAGCCTGTGCCAAATTTAGCTTTTTTAATGAAACTCGGCACATTTCTTTGATCCAGGATGACCTACTGTGGGTGTGGTGTAATGCTCTTCAAAAACCTGCATGTGCAGGGTATGTGGGACCCAAATCCTTTCCTAAAAATAAGATTTTCCCATCTTTTAAGTGGTACAGGTGCCGTTTGCGCTGCTTAATCTCCAGGTCATTTACCACTTCAATTCCCTCTGGGAAAATTAGTTGACCTGCTAATTCGCTTTACACATGGGAATCTCTATAGATATATTGACATATGCTACCATGACAGGAGCGAGGGAGATAATCCTTGTGTAAGGCACCACTGTGGTAAGTTCAGACAGGTCCTCCTCTGGGCCTGGAGCCAAGGCAGGGGATGACTTAACATATCAGGCAGCGCATCTAGTGACCCTTTTATGAACTCATATATGAAGTGAAAGTTTCAAAGATCCTTGTATATGCGTGCTTGATGATGAGCCAGATTTTGGGGTTTATCAATTATACAATAAAGACTTATGGTCAGTGTATACTGTGACTTCATGCTTTGCTCCATGAAGGAGATATCTCCAATGATTCAGCGACCATGCCACCGCAGCCAACTTTTTATCATAGATAGCCCATGCTTGTTCTGTGGAGGTGAATTTACTTGAGAAGTATGCCACTGGATGATACCTCCTTTCATGCTCTTGCAATAGTACGGCTCCCATTGCAACTGCTGAAGCATCACATGCCATAATGAATAGATTGTATGTATCAGCTTGCTTCAGGATTGGCTCTGACAGAAAAACAGTTTTGATTGCCTTAAAGGATTGTTGACACTCCTCTGTCCATTTATTAGGGACGTTCTTCCCAATTAGTGGGTGGAGGGGTGATGCCAGCTGGGCGAGCGCAGGAGAAAACTTCTTTAGGAGAGTCACAGTGTCCAGAAAACTTCTCAGTTTTTTGGGAAGTACGGACTGGCCAGGAATGAATAGCCTCCAGCTTACAGGGGGACTGCATAATCCATCTTAAGGACCAGGTTCCCTAAGAATGTTACTTCTTTTAAAAAATTTACATTTGGATGGTTTCACATTGAACTTTGCTTTGAGAAGGGCAGTCATTACAGCCTCCAAATCCTTGGTGTGCTGTTCATGGGTTGGGGAGTGAATTAAAATATCATCAATATAAGCGACACCACAGGTAAATCTTAGGTCCCCTAGGACACATCAATCAAATGTTGGAAAGTTGCTGGTGCATTCTTCAGTTCAAATGGCATCACATTGAACTGGAATATCCCGCGCCTTGTTCTGATGGCTGTGATTCACTCTTGACCCTCCTTGACCCTTACCTGGTTAAAGGCATTAACCCTGGCCAACTTAGAAAAGATTAAGGATTTAGCAATGGCTCTGTAATGGTTTGTTCTTAGGGGAGGGGGTATAATCTGGAACCTTCACATTGTTAACATGGCCATAGTCTACACATGAACGTTGGGTTCCATCCGCTTTCTGGGCAAAGAAAACTATGAAGATATGGGGGAGAATTTCTTGATAATACATCCTTTTTCCAGAATGTAATCTAGCCATATGCCCACCGCCTTGTCTTCTTCCTCTGTGTAAGGGTACAACGGGAAGTTGAACTTGACAAGATGCACTGTTAGCTGGAAGGCAAGATCATATTCTGAATGGGGAGGAAGTCGAGTTGCAAATCTCATGTCAAAGACACCTTATAGGGGTCTAGAAAGTTTGGGAAATCTTGGAGGAGTTCCAAAGAGGCAGCTCAGAGGAAAAGTTTGAGCTAAGTGAGGTCTCTGTTGTGATTATATCAATTAGTGGTAATTTCTCACTACATCTATTATTAGCGAATGACAAAAAGTTAATTTCCAGATTGATGTTCACCTTTTGGCAACGCCACCATATTCCTATCATGACAGGGTACATTAAAACAGGTACCGCTGAAAAGTGTTTGCAGAAGCCGAATTTGTGGATAAAGAACTACACCGGACGTTGGATAGTATGGCAGATCATAGGTGTAGAAGAAGCGCCTATATAGAAGTAGCAAGCATTGTGTCCAGGTCCAGAGAGTGTGCCAATTATAAATCCATAAAACTAACCCGCTGCTCCAGTATCTAGGAGAGCTTGTACTATGACCTTCCGTACTACTACTCTCTAGGTAATGGGAAACAGGAAATAAGCTTGGTCCTCTTTATTGGCCGGAAAGAGTGAAGGCAGCGGAAGATGGGGTGGGTTTTATAACAAGAAGTGGTTCTTTGTTTACAGTAAGCTACTCTGCTTCTCATAGGATCCCTCTGTGAGGTTCTCCTGGTCCTCAAGCAGGATTTAATTGGTTGAGTCTATTTTTATGCTATGGTACATCACCGTTGAGAGGGAGGGAATTTCATAGTGACATATGGTGGGTGAGGATGACTCAGTGGGATACAAACTAGTCTCAGTGGTATGTGAATCATTTTTTTGATTAGGAGCGACATGATTCCACTTGGGCCATTTAGGTGGGCGTCAAAATCGGATTACTTGGGTCCAATGTCACACTCAACTCCTCATCCGCAGAGAAAGGGAAGGGACTCTCTACTCGTGGCATGTTACCCTTTAAAGTAACCTGCGGGTGGGGGAGCTACCACTACAAACCCAGGGGTGCGCTTCCCTGGACCCTTATTCCCTGTGGAGGGTGGAGCCGTTGTTTGGATAGGAATGAACTATCTGTGAGGGTTTAGAGATGGATGAGATGTCATTACTGCTACTGAGGGTATACTTGTATGGAGGGGTTTTGACCCTACTGAATACACTAAAGTAAATGCAGCCTCCCTGGATACTGGGAGAGGATCCCATCCGACATTGCTAGCCCGAAGAGCTGTCCAAGGCTGCTCTGAAAGCAGCCACTGCAATGTCCATAGGAATCCCAGCTGAAGGTACTGATGCCATGAAGGCCTCTACAGTGATGACAAGTCAGGGACCTTCTGGTTGAGGGTAAATAGAGTTTAGAGGCGGGATGCTCTAAGTTCTGGTTCTTGTACCGCATCAGATATTATACTTAATAAAGGAGTGCGATTCCCCATTTTGGTGTCAGGCCATAATACTCCTCTGACCCAGCGGCATGCTTCACCATCAAGAGCATCTAAAAGAGCCACACTTCTCTGCATCAGTGGGAGTTGAAGTTTGAGACCTCCCAGCAGCGAAGCGTACATGAAGCTCAGCCAGAGCAACTAACACCTGTTATTCTACTTCAGGTGATGGGACTGAGGGGATTCCCATTGTTACTACACTTTCCAAAGGTGCAGCCTGGTTTGCGGGTGCTGGATGGATGTTATATCATGTTGATAAAAGTTGTTTTCATGCCCTGCACAAGGAGATGAGAGACCAGCAAAAGAATACTATGTCACATAGGGAATGCAAATTCATGGTGATTAAGTAATTAACTGCTTTGCCTGATCCCATGAGGAGGGCGGAAAGTGCTGAAGTTATTAATCAGTCTATTGTGTCATGGAATCTGCTGATTAAAGTAACCCTGGGCTTCCAATCAGGGTGTGTAACAACCCAGTGGAAAGCCCAGAATGCCAAGGGCATAGCAGTTCTGCACTGTTGTAGAGGGGATACTAATCTTCTGGTGAGTGAAATAGAAGTTATTAATATACCAAAAGCCCCATAGCAAACCAAATGGCTGCAATGGGGCAACCATGGGTCTTGCTGGGGCATCCCCAAGGATGGGAGAGGCAAGGAGGAGGACCAATCCTCCTGGATTTGTTGTTAATGACCTTTGGCCCTTTTTCCCAACCATTTTGGACTGGTTCATCATAGTAAAATTTCTAAAAATCATAAAAATTTTCAAATTCATGAAATTTTGATCAGCTTTGTGAAACAAATCAAGTTGAATCACTCCAGCCATCAGGAGGCCTTGGGCCTTATCTTGCGTCCAATGAGAGGTTTTGTGTTGGGTAGAGAGGTCAGGTGTATCAACAACGTGGAGGATCAATTTTACGAATTGATTTAGGCCAGATTGGCCTTGGTGGGATGGTCTGGTGCCTAATTCTCACCTTGTAGTTGGGTGGATGGCGAGTCCTCATCAATTAATGGAGAATCACAATTAGTGGAGATGGTATCACTCCACCTGAATTGTTCCAAACCACCAGCTGCTTGGTGAGGCAGATTAGGACAAATTCTCTGATTATTCTGTGGATTGGGAGGTGGACCCAAATCTGGTCCACTGGGTGCCAAGTGTTAAACAGGTTGTTGTGAAGAGTACAGTGGATCTGAAAAATCTTCTGAAGCGGCAGATTGGCACCGTAGGCTTGTGGTGAGTTCTTGGATTGTGATCGCCATTTGGTGGGCCACTGGATTGATGTCTTGGAGGGCCCACTCGACAACCATCAGCCCTAGGATGCAGATCACTGTATACTTTGATGGGTTAAGTAAAAGTATGGTGAAGAAATTGATGGAGCTCGTGGAGTATGTTGGGGGTAAAATAGTTTTCTAAAACTGTAAGGTGAAAATGGACCAACAACTGCTCTTTACAGAGGCAGTTGCCTTATATATGCAAAAAGGGGTAAATGGGGCCATGGGTACATTTTTTCCTGGGCTGTGGTAGCTGATGTACTCATGGGTACTCATCCTGGGCTAGGGGCTTTGTCATCCAGCTTACGCAAATGTCACAAATGCTCTGGAAATATAATCATTGGATCCGCCAGAGAGGGACCCTCACTGATAAAAACATAAGCGGATTTACTCTGATTGAAGAGGTGGCCGAATTGGGTCACTCCAGAGTTGATTCCAACAAATTTTTTTAAAAAATTAAAAATTTCCTGAAAAGAGAGTTTCTGATTCAGATTGGCTTTCCTGGACCCAGAATTTTAGATTCTGTGTCCTAGACCTGGTTTCCTGACTCAGGAACCCTTTCTTAAGTTTTGAGGCCCATTTTCTTCTTTTCCAAAGACTTAAAAGATGGCGGAGTGGGGCTTAGTAGGAGAGGAATATTTTGTTGAAGGCTTCTGGCCTTTATTGACTCTTTACAGACCACTTGTATACTTTCAACCAGAGAAAAAGCAGCCAAATGGGGTATTGTGGTGTAATTTTTTTGCCAATGCAGTGACCCAACGTTCATCCAATACATGACCCAAGTTTCTTAATTGAGCAAAGTGCTCCATAGGGGCATTAGGTCCCTTCTTCTTCCTAAAGGGGACCTTTTCACAATATAGCGCAAGAGGTTGGGTCCCTAGACTTACAGGAGATTGCTGAGGGGAAAGACCTAGGCCAAAGGCGTGACAACAAGGACAGTGACCCAAAAATTAAGGACTGTCCTAAACAGTCTGTATTATGTTTTTATATAAATCCGTGAAGCAAAACACACACCAAACTGGCCACAACCATCAGGGACATGAGCCCTGGAAGTTGGGAAGGGTGGCGTAAAATCTAGGACATAGGGCGATGAAATAGGAAGCGGCAAAGCCAGTGAAATAGGCTGCAGTATTGTGCGGAGCGCTCACGTACAGCTTTAGAGGCAAATAGAGCGGAAAATGGACTCCAGCCATTGCAGAACTTATGAGAGGTGTATTATGTTGAAAATAACCAAAAAATGCAGGAAATCTTGCCCAAAATTACAAAACATTTATAATATTGATTAAAGTACCTGAGAAAAGCAAATCCCTTCTTAGTTTGGGACTTAATTAATAGGAGAATAATTCAAATAAAGTTTCAATTTTTTTAAATCTAAACTGAGCCATATTTTTTGTTCAACAAAATTGAAATTTTACAAATTTGGCCAAATCCCGGAGCCTTGTAGCATGTACTTTTCCAGATTTTTGGGCCAATCCTTGCTGGATTTCTTTCCTCATATGGGCCATTTTCCTTAACCATGTCTGGCAAAGCCAGAACTCATTTCTGTCAATGACCTTAGAGAGGTCATAAGTGGCTCTCAGGGGTTCTTGTCCTTGCTCCAAGGGCTTGTTGGACTTGGCTTTGAAGGGGCGGTAGATACCAGGAGATATTTCACTAGCTGTGACACCCACCGTTTTAAAAGTCTTTTTTTGCCATAACCCTGATTCTTATCCAATCAACTTGTATTTTATGGGAGTCAGGTCTTAGTTTTAAATTAGATTTACATATATATTCTTTTTTCAGCATAGTTTTCCTTAATGCTGATATACCAAGGGCAGTTTTTGCTCCAAAAATGTAAGTTATAGTTCTCAAAATTATATTTGACAACCTACTTTCTCAGAATTTCATCCTGATCAGGATGTCATAAATTTAAATTGACATTACTGTGGCAGGATGATACTACCAATGATCCAAACTAAAAAGGCAGTGCAATGAATGCTCCATTAGATGTCATAGTATTTATTCCATATGTTCATATCACCTCCAGCGTTCAAAATTTGGAGAAATCCTTGAGTTTTTTGTGCCCATAAGATCAACGATTGCTAGCAATTTGGTAAGAAGAAACCTGGGTGACTGCCCCAATTCACTGGGGCCTCACTAATTAAGGCTCATAAATTAATTTTTACTGTGAGTGGGGTGGCTTAACCACACCAAAACTGTAATATTCTTTTATTATTTTGTATATCAGGTAGCAAAAGCTACCCAGACAGTTAAGAGTTATGCCACCATTACTTTTTTCATGGAATAAGACTAGATTGACCCTAAATAGGAATTACTTTTGGAGAAAGAGGATTGTCATAACTTTTTCTGGTTACTCTTAACCATTTCTTGACTATGGCTAAGGAGCTCGTCGCTTATATTCTTTATAAAGAGGGCAACATTTTTTTTGGCAAGCCATAGACCATTCATCACCTCCCCATATCGTGCACCAAAACCTGTACCCCTCCTTTTCTGCAAGCAGATTTGTAGAAAATACACAATCAGGATCTCAAGGCATGTTAGATACTAGATGATAACTTGTACCTTAAATTTATGCTATATACTATAGGAGAATACTTATCCGCACAGCCTCTGCTGCCAGAAATACTGTGATATATGTTTTGCCATCTCCTCCCCTCCATATAACTTACAGGCATACAGTAGGCCATACTCCTTATGCTTAATCCACTTGTGATAAGTCGCCCCAGTGACTAAGATGTTACTACAGATTTGAAAGAGAAAGTTCTGAATTGGTATAGACCAGAACCCCTTAACTCTCCTCTCACACAACTATCAGGCCTTGTCACAACTACAAAAGGTCCATGACAATAACTTTGAGCAAATCACTTTGTCCTGTAGATCCTGTACTTGGCAGTTGTGAACTTTGAGAGGTAGACACCATCACTAAATCCCACCTTTAGCTTCAAAGGAGAAGAAGTTCTTTCATGTGGAACTTCAAGCCTTCCCTTACTTCCAGGAACACTCAATGATCATACCCTCCATAACCTTTTGAATAGACTTCCCCAGCCTCTAATGCAGCCAGAGAAGGAATTGCTTCCCTCAAACAAGAAGACAGTTTAGTTGCTTCCACAGGATCCAAAGACTTCTTTGCAGAACCTTGAAGCTTTGGCAACATTATTTTTTGCTTCCATAATATCCAAAGACTTTTTTACAGAACCTTGAAGCTTTGGAAAATTTATTTGCTGCTTCTACCCTAAGAACCCTCTGGCCATCACCAAAAAAGGAGTTCCCCCAGTGGACCGCCTTAATAAAGTGCTTGAAAGCCTTGCACAGATGATCTATATCTCCAGTCCCCAGGCTTCTCTCCCTATGGGAATTTTCCTGGATCCTCTAATAGAGCACTCCCACACTAAAATCTCCTATTGCTGCCTTCCTGAGCTTTAAAGTAATCTTTTTAGTAGCCTGGTAGAGTCCTCAGACTGGGTATGGACCTTTAATTGAAGCCCCAGCTGACAACCAAGTAATTGTTGTTCAAATCTTTTGCAAATTTTAGCAAGAGTTCCTCAACTATAGCAAACCAAACTATGGACTTTCCCTCCCTGGCAACCTGTGTTATCCAATCTATTGAAGTTCTTTAGTTACTCTCATAATTAATCAGTTTAATGCCCTCTTCTTCATCTACTGAAACAAGTTCTCATAACTGACCTTTGATGCTCGCCCCTTCCAGATAAGCTGGATAACTGAAATCTTTATTCTTCATATGGAAGATGAGGTGATGGAATAGATCTGGCAATGTGCCATAGTTGGAAAGCATAAAAATCTCATGAAAATGACTCAGCCCTGATAAAATAAATTAAACCATTGCCACTTCCAAGATACTTTATTAAAATTGCTTGAAAATTTTAGCCATATATTGTATTGCGACGCCCATCCAGGGATGAGACACCTGAGGTACAGAAAATACTCTCCATTGTCATCCAGGGGATTTAGCTTTATGGTGCCACATCCAATGTCGCCACCCTGCCAATGGCCATTCCTTGGATTATGACATATTGAACTATGCGTTGCTTGCACTTTTTTAAATCTTTATAATGTTCATCACCACATTATCCTCTCTTCTGATGAGATGAAAAATCCTGGTTTCATCTGAAAAATTAGATGCGAAAAACTCCTTCCCATTTATTGCAAGTTTTCTCCTGTCTGACTTCCTGAGAGCCACTAAAAATGGTCTCTATTGCAATAACAAACAACAATGGAGATATAGGGTCTTCTGACGCACGCCCATACACATCTTAAAAGGGTTGAAAGAATACTCATTGATATTTGACATCCAATGAGGCTTCCCCATAAATTGCTTTAAGCAGTCTAAAAAAACCCTCTTTGATTCTAACTCTATACAATACTCTTCAAGTAGCTCATAATATATCTAATGATAATACTTCTATTGATTAAGAGACAGTGGCCACAATTATGGTCATATTGTTTTTTGCCCACGCTTCTACCAGGTACAGAAGCATCAGATTGTCAGTAATCGACCCTCCTAAGATAGACTATTCTGTTCATTTCCAACAACTTTTACCACTCTTCCCTTTAGTCGTTTGTTTAAGAGATTCATCAAGATTTTGTAGTAATATTGATTAAAACCCAAAGCCCAGTAGTTCCCACGAAGGTAGCATCGCCTTTTATACATTACCACAGCCACAACTTTAAAAAATCTTGGCTCAATAGCATTAGAGACTAGAAGTTGATTGTAGATCCTAAAAATAAATCTTAGACTTTTCCTCCTAAGGTACTTGTAGAGATCAAGGATCAACCCATCCCCCAGGAGCCTTGCCATTCTTTCCATTGCAGATGGTGCCTGACACCTCTGACTTATGGTTTCTTGCACATATCAGCTTCATACTTTCCATCGGCAGTACCCCAAAATTCTTGCAAGTACTTTAGCTGCCTTTGGGTCATTTTCAAAGGGGCCATAAAATCATCATAGAAAGATGTTGCCACATTAGCCATGTGAGCTGCATCTGTCACCCCAACTCCTTCAAAAAAAGTTTTAAAAATTTAAAAAAAATAAAAAAATTTAGAAGTTCTTCCCCAGGCTTCATACCTCAAACATATAGCCTCTAGCTGCCTCTCAAATATTTCACATTCAATATTGAGATCTACCTTCATTTGCAACCATTTTATGGGTACATCTGGCTTTAAACACAAACTGGCTTCTTCACTATCTCACCTTATTTCTCATGGAATCCCACAGTATATACCATTTTATGAGTTCAGGGTTCTTCTCCAGATTCCTTTATCCACAGAAGAAACTTGAGGGCCACTTATCTGCAATTCTAAAGGCTTTCTGAAGCGGCTGGATCATTATTCTGAAGGATAAACTTGCAGCAACTAAAAATGTTGGGGCATTAGAACACAAGGTCAATGAAAGAGGAAAAGATCCCCCTGAACGTAAGTCCACCAAGTCTCACCTTCCTCACCTTATCCCGCCTTCCAACAACTAGTAAGCCAAGTTCAAATTATAAAATTGGCAACTCATGGGCTTTAGAATCAGAATTCCAGTTACATTAAGCTCCAACCTGTCATCCCTAAAGCATATACAGTTAATGTCTCCCCCAGCATTACTGACCCCCCAATGCCTTCCTCCTGGATCCTCAGACCAATTTTCTGGAAAAAGCCCTTTCTTCAGACCAAAGAAATGGGCTCTTATAAGCTGATAAACCAGATTGATAAATCACCCAAAACACTGACATTACAGCCACTGCCCTTCCTGAAACCAAACCTTATCCGTCATCTTTACTTATCCTCACAACAGACCATAATAACCCTTTTAGTTTCTCCTCCCCGTCTTCCCCTCCCCTAAGGATGAGTCAGAGTTTAAATGATCCGCAATTGGGTATAAATGATATTTCAGAAAATAAGTTTTTAAGACTAGTCTTTTTTTCACTCCAGTTTTGTGCTTAGTCATAGTTGTAGTTGGCAATGTCAATACTGTGTAGTTGAAATATTAGGTTCACTCGTTGCTGTTGTATTAGTACAACCAGACCCTGCGCATTAGCAATATAATTATGATCACCATAGGATAGAAACTGAAGAGGGTTCAGTATCAGGATCTAGGGGTACCCCATCCTCTTATACCTTAGCTGGTTTATCAGGACCACATCTCCTCCTCCCCTTCCCATAACAAGGCTGAGCCTGGGGTGGTGTCTTCTCAGTCACAGCATTCACCAGAGTTTTTACCATTGCAAGAGTCATCTAATATAATTTTCCCTTATGTTAGAGGCATTTGGTCAAAAGAGTTAGTAGAATGTCTATAACTCCAGTTCCCACAAGGTGATGCATGTTGCACAGCCCCAACGGCAGGGAACTAGCTATCAGTACTATGGTGAGCATAGCCCCGCAGAGGGTTCTAGAGCTAAAGTAACATAAAGTGAGGGTTTAATGCGATATATACTAATAGAAATTGAACAAAAAACAAGACTTGGGTGGACTCCAAAGTGGTTTCCATATCCAAGCGGTAATCTGGGCTGGAGTGCAAGGGTTCCTCAGTATGGAGGAGACCAGGGCAGCCCAGCGGTGCACCAGATGCAGTTGTTTAATTATTGCACAGAAAATTGCTACCATTTGCTAAGATCTCCTCAAAGAGGTCCACACACAGGTTTGCCCAAGCTAACATAAAAATGTAAACTAACAAGGGATTTTATTAATAAGTAAGATGACCAACGAGAAAGGTTGGTCTCAAAGAATCATACATAACAATTATGGGGGAATTATCAATATGTGAAAGTGGTGCTAAGCTCAGG